>PVKA01012133.1:0-58727 GCA_004027165.1 Ctenomys sociabilis | reverse complement strand
CTGTCTCAAAAAGACAAAAAAAAAAAAAAAAAAAAAAGGTTTGCTGTCTCATCACATTGTCTATCTTTGGTAGATATAGATTTCCATGCTTTTTGTATTTTTTTTTTTTTTTTTTGTGGAACTGGGGACTGAATTCAGGTCCTTATGCTTACTAGGGAAGCACTTATTCTACTGAGTCATCTTCCTGGCCTCTCCATGCTTTTTGTAAACCCAAATGAAAGGACAATAGAGGACATAAGTTAACAAAGAATGGTAATTCCTATTCATCTGCATTGTTTAAGCAGAAATGTATTACATAGAAACATTTCAATCTTCTTGAGAAATTTATATATAAATAGGGTAGAATTTTAATTTTTACTAATTCTGTGAATTATGATTGCCCTCACAAGTAGTGCGAATTCTTAGGCCTACACTGGAAATATTGAATTTTTATGCCCTCTTCAAGTTTATTTATTTTTTTACATTTATTTTATTTTATTGAAGAACAAATAGCAATGAGACAGTTTCAAATCAAATTAGTAGGACAGATTCAACAATTAATGCATTGCACATTGTTTTCAAAGTGGCTTTTTGTTGTACAAGGTGTAGACATGATAATCTATCTACAAACACTATTAGAGCAGATGCATCTATTAAATGAATTAAGAGACTGTAGCTGTGTACCTATCTTTTTTTTCAAAGCTGAATTATAGAATAGTTTCAATAATTAATAGTTTTTACATTGTTATCTTCCTAGTGGTTATCCATAGTACAAGGAGCAGACAGGATATCCTGACCAAATACTATTAGTGCAAATCTTTCTTCTCATAGAATTATACAAAAGTATTGCATATTTATCCTAACTGTACTGTTCATACAAACACAGAATGGTTCTTCCTGACCAAATACTATTAATGCAAATCTTTCTTCTCATAGAATTATGCAAAAGTACTGCATATTTATCCTAACTGTACTGTTCATACAAACACAGAATGGTTCTTCCTTTGTATCCTCCTTTTTTCTTGTTTAGTCCTGTCAAAGATGCATATTCTATTGTCATTCAATTATTATAGGTGATTGAATTCAGTGAAACAATCCAATACAGTGCAGGAGTCCACAATAATAGGGGTTTATCCAAAGAAGTTGTTGACTAGAACCATTTACAGCTCCTCTTATTATGTCATCATAATACTTGGTTTGCCATAGAACAAATTACCAATATGTATTTGCATAATGAGTTTAATAGAGCACAATTCCCAACCCTCTTTTTTTTTTTTTCCTTTGTGAGCTGCACAGTCCTTAGCAGGGAGCTTGTTCACAAAATGGTTTCACCTCCATTACTCTGAATGTCCAAGTTATTCTGGGGAGCAGAGGCCTGGCTGGACTTTGTTAGACATACAACAAACATAAAAATTAACCTTTGTTTTACAAGTGACAAGAAAGTTAAAGGTTTTGTTATTATAAAGTAATTAGTAACATAACATATTTTGAATTATTTCCTATTAGTTAAGTTCACTCATGTATTTTCCCTGGGCTATCACCCTCAAGAGAACAGTAAGTTAACAGAAGTTCATAAGGAACCATATTCCCTTATTATATAAGAATGTAAAAATGTATAATATGTCCATTTCTATTTCCTGGACATTGAGAATTGAGCAGTAAGTAAAACATTTCCTTTTTTTTAATTAATTTTTTATTTTATTGAAGTACAAATATCAATCAGACAGTTTTAAGACACCTTAACAAGGCAGATTCAATAAATTAATACATTGCAAACTGTTTTCATACTGTTTTGGAATTGTACAAGGTGCATACATGATATTATACTTACAGACATTATTATAGCAGATGTCTCTTATCAGTAAATTAAGAGTGTAGCTGTTTACTTATTTTATATACCTGAATTATATCAAAAATTCAATAATTATTTTCCTAGTGGATGATCATAGCACTAGAAGCTGACATAATATCCTGTCCAACCACCATTAGTGCAAATCTTGCCTCTCATAGGATTATGTAGAAGCACAGCATTATCTATCCCAACTGTACTGTCTATACACACACATCATGATTTTTTCTTTCTATACCCCTTCCTTTGTCTACACCTGTCAAAGGTGGGCACTCCATTGTCATTCAACTAACTTAGGTGCTTGAACTTGACAACACAATCCAACACAGTCCAGTATTTCATAACAATAGTGAGTTATTCAAAGAAGTTGTCAACCATAGCCATTTACAGCTCAGCTTAATATCATAATATTAAGCCCTGTGAAGTATACTTCATTTTTATACTTTTCTGCTGGATGGTTAAGACCTAGATAGAGCAAGACTTATATACCAACACATGTACTTTATGTTTCTTACGTGGTCAGTGAAGTCCCCTCAGGGTTTATCTTGTAGTCCTGTACATTATTCTGTAAAAGATTTTCTTTTCATAGAGTTTTTACACTAAAAGTTTGGCTCAACTACATTTTTATACTTCTATTAGTACATGTGTGCTGTATATAATGATTGCATTCACTGCATGAAATCATTGCATGAACATTTCAATTCCATTTATTTCCCATTATAAGACACTACAAAGTTAATTGTCATGTATTCAGATGGAAAATGAGACTAAGAGACCAAAGAACATTGAAAACATGTATGAAGTCAAGGTACACTTTTAGACTCGTTGTTTGAGCTGTATTTTAGTAGGTTTCTTTTTTCCTATTGTCCTTTTATTTCATACTTTATGAGATTTTTATATAAGAGAAACCTTGTGATATTTAACCTTTTATTTTTGAGTTGGTTCATTTCATATAATAGTCTCAAGGTATATCTGTTTTCCGACAATGTCTCAAGTGTATCTTTCTTTATGGTAGTGTACTACTTCATTGTGTACAAATACTGCGCTTAAAAAAAATCTATTCATCTATTGATGAACATATAGGCCATTTCCAAAATGTAGTTCTCATGATAAACATGGGTGTTCCTCATGCATGGGTGTGCTACAATGTCTTCCATTCTTTACAGAACATACCTAGAAGCAGAAGAGCTGGATTAAACCAACAAGGTTGGAGAAGCAGGAGATAATTATTAAGTCACTGCTGGGAAGTTGGTCGTGTAAGATTGGGTTCCACATCACCTGAGAAGACCCGAGTAAGACATGTTTCCTTTGAGATGGGGAATGAACAGGTGCAAAAGTGAGCAGGAGGTATTGTGTGGTAGAAATGGGAAGAAGAGGCAGACTGACTCAATGTACAACACAAGAGACCAAGACTAGGGAGTTGAGCAGCAAAAGCTTGTTTTTTGTTTTCCTTTTTTTTTTGTATTTTAGGTAAGGGTCTACAGGGTTTTCAGGGTCTCACAACTAGTTCAGACTCATAGTGATTCTCCTGTTCACAGCCTCACAAGCGCTGGGATGACAGGTATGTGCCACAATGCCCAGTCTCAATTGCCTTCTCAGCATGCCTCAGGGGCCGGGCCAGAGTGGCTATCCACTAAGCTATTTGGCCAGCCCTATAAAAGGTTACTTTCTAAACCCCACAGAAGCCCAGGGTTTGGGCTGCTGAATTCCCATTGTTCCATTTCAGTGAAAGAAGTGGAGCCAAGGGCTAGCGTGAGTTCAGAGCTCAACTTCTAATAACTATGGAGCAGGTAAGGTAAGACAAAAAGATGACATAAGAGGTAGGCAAGTCTTCACAAAAAGAGTTTTATCAATTTTTTTAGGGGGGAAAGAGGGAAATTATAAGATATATCTCACCACAGAGAATGAGACAGCAGTTCCACACACAAGTCTTCAGATTCCTGGTTAGACATATTACCACACAAAGACAAAACAGTTATACTACCCCAGAGGTACTTTGACAGAAATAAATGTTCTGACAGACTTGACAATTTCAAATTGAGTAGAATTAATTGAAATGAAGATGAAACAGATGTTACAATAGGAATTTTATTAAGACCAGCGATGTAGGTGTTGGAGAGCATTTCCTTTGAATGAAAGAAAAAATACCTATTAATGCTGTTATAGGTATATTGCAATTCAGTGAATCAAAACCATTTTTCCATTAATTGTGATTGGAGATTTAATTCTTCACTATGCTCATCTTCAAACTGAAACAGAATTATTTAGAAAACGCAGAGGGTGTGGAGAGTTGGGGGATTATATGAAGATTAGCCTGTGAAGGAGACACAGTGTGGGACATAAGTGTGCAATTAATACATCGAAAGTGCTTGGTGTCAGGTAGTTATTACAGTACAATACTTCATTGTATTAAATTAGGCTAAAGAGAGCTTGAAAATATCCATCAGAATATTGGTTAGTAAATGGGTTAACTGATCCATAAATTTTATGCATTGTGGTTTCCATAGGAAATAGCTTCATGGCGGAAATTGAGGGTGCAGAACCTAACTTTTCCCCTAGGCTTTAATTGCTAGTCATTGTTCTCAATCTTCTTTAACCTCAACTTCTACAGCTTTCAAACAAAGTGGCTAATTGTATGGGTTAGCAGGTCATCAAAGCATGTGTAATTGGGCAAACCTTATGCAAATCAAGACTAAATGATCTGGGAATTAAATAACACGAGCAAAATTGGATTCTTTCATGATTCCCATTCGTTAAGTTTTGTGGAATCCATACACTGAAAACTTATTGACTTTTTATGACGTTATCATGCTCCACCTCACCATATAGCTCATCAACTCTTAATCATCTTTATTTGCAGTTTTCAAGCTCTTTCTCAAACCTGTGTTCATTTCCATTCTACAAATGATGAACGTTTCTCTATCTGTGTGCTGCTAATATCTGGGTTCAGCAGTTATTACATTAATACACATCTGTGTGTTTATGTGCCTTCCTTCTTGGGATACAGATCCTTTAAGGGTAGAGAGTATCTCAGGCACTTGTTTACCTCTACCACTCAGTGATCAGATTTATACATGGGAGTTCTTTAAATGTGTTGGGTTCAGGAAGGGAAAAAGTAAATGTAATGTAAGAATTAGTTGTTTTTCATCTTGATAACATAATAGGGATTTATCTCCATCAGTTAATTGTATGATGAAATGATCTGGTATGAAATGATGCACCAAGATGACAATAATATAGACGAAAGGATAGGAAAGGGGTTTTATTTTATACCTGCACGATGCTTTTCTTACTCTTTTTATGTTACAAAAGGTCAAGATCTACTTCATGTAATGTATTTATTCTTTTCATTTGTTTAACTTTGGTATTTAAGAGAAATGACTGAATCGTGGGCATATGTGTATACCAATGAAGTATATAAAGTGTATATATGTAAATTTCTATCGCTACACTAATGATGGTTGTTCATATAGTAAGATAAATGACAGCAAGAAAGTTTAACAAGTTCTACAATGCACACTTCACTTCACAGAGAATGTACAAAACACATGTGCATTTTATTATTAGATTAGAAATAGCCAAAAGTACTCTAAATTCATACAAAAATTATATAATTAGAAAGATATAGAATGCTATTGTCTTTCACTTCTAAAAAAGTCTGTTGCACTAGCTTCATTAAAATAAACAGTAGTAAGAAAAGTACAAACTCAGGGCAGGCCAAATCGTTCAGTGGATGAAAGTGCCTGCTTAGGCAGACTTAGGGGTGGGAGGTTCAATCCCTGGGTCTTTCGTGTTGGCCCCATCCAAGGGGTGCACTGTAATGGCAATGGCAATTGAGACTGGGTGTGGTGGCGCATACCTGTAATCCCAGCTCTTGGGAGGCTGAAACAGGTGGATCTCTATGAGTCTGAACTATGTAGGGAGATCCTGTAGACCCTTAATAAATACAAAAAGAAAAAGGAAGAGAAAGAAAAGCACAAACTCAAATTAAGAAAATATTTTAGCTTTTATGTGTTCCTTCAAACTTCTTAAATTGAAGCTTTTAAACTTTTATGCAATGTAATCATAGATCAAATTTAATTTCAAGTTCTATTTTCCAATGGTTTGAATATGAAATTTCCTTCATGTTGTTACATAATGACTTAATAAGGCTTATCAAGAATATTACCATATATTACCTAAATATTCCACTGTTAGTGATTATTGTGATAAGTTCATTGTGATTATGTGATAATGTGATTATTCCTAATTTTCTCTGAAAGGATCTAGTGTTAAATTTAACTCGACTGCCATCAATAGAAGAAAAAGTAAATATTACCTTTTTAATAAAGATATTTCCTAATTAACATCAAAATTCCAAAGCTAAATAAAATTACTGATAATTAACAATTTTAAAAATTTCATAAATTATCACCATTATTTTTTGTTATTTTTAAAATCATGAATAAAATCATTTATATTTATGGTATATGCAATTTTGTAATATATACATGTACAATGACTAAATAAAGCTATTAATACAAGTGTTGCCTCAGATACTTAGGATTTATGTGTAGCAAAATTTATAGGTTTTGCAATTTAAAAGTAGATAATAAATTGTTTTAACATTTATAACATTAGAGACATGTTTTCCAAGAATCTATTTTTATTTTGTGGCCCTCATGTTATGTAATAGGTTTCTTAAACTTAACTATTTTTTATCTAGCTGAAATGTCATACTCTATGACCAATAAGTAAAATTATTTAAAAAATGAAATTAGAGAAATAATGATTGTGTCAGAAGAAAAAATGAACTTATTTCTTCAATAGTGGATGTTTTCTAGATGCCTTTTGTGTGAGACAAAAAGAAATACTGTCATTCAATGGAAATGCTATGGTTTTTTAACAGTATAGAAAGGATTTTGCACAAATAATGTGTTAGCTCACCTTATTTCTTGCATGAAAATATTAAGTACTTTTGAAAATTATCTATTAGCCTTAAAGAAATTGTTAATATGCCATAAGTAACTTAGGGAAAACTGAAGCTCATCTATCTTCATATAGTATTTCTTCACAATCTATTATTTACCAGTTCTTATGTGAGTTTTAGTTCATCTTTCATTTTTTTAATTAATCTGTAGCCAAGTACATTTGATTATTCAGTGCTTCTAATTTTTGTTTTGATATTGAAACTCTATAAACCCCCCATTATCTTACAGTTTTAGCAAGCCCAGAGTGTTTTCGAAATTAATAGCTTCTCCATCTCAATTCATAGGTTAAGCTTTTAAAAACCAAATAACCAAATTTTTCTTTCTGCACAATATCTCCCTAATCTGGTTATTTTTTTGTTTATTTACTTGGTGTTTTGTTGCTATTGGTTTTTTTTTTTCCTATGCCTGCTGTTTCTTGTTTCCTGTTCTAATGTATGAATGCAAATTGTTTCACATAATAATGATTTAATATAAGTAGCTCTCAAGGATTTCCTCTCATGGTAATGGAAATTTTTCAAACTGAAAATTAGTGGCTCCTGAGGATCACCCCTTCCTGCTTTATAGCAGGGTGATGTTGAATTTGAAAGCAGTTCATCTGAAGCCCACTTTCCCGAGATGCATGCTGCAGTGTCCAATATTTATCCTTTTGCTAAGAAATTACTCAGCAACTAGCGTTCACTTATTCTTGCATTTCTTCTCTCTGTAGTTTTTAATATAACCCTTAATATATTCAAACTGTTGGAGAGCAAAAGTAAAAAATGCAAATCAGATTCTGTTTCTCAAAGAGCAATTAGTAAAAAAAATGCAAGTGTGACTAAAGACAATCAGAAGTCTTAAGTGACTGAAGTTGCCCCCAGCTGGGCTGGACCTGGGTGTCCTATGTAGGGAGCAGTGAAGTAAATGAGGGGTCTTGTGGAAGGTTTGCCAGAGTCATTGCTGACTAAATACTTAATAGCCTGTGGGAAATAGAAAGGGGATATACCAAACAACAGAACATGTGTGAGGACAGTCTTTCAGACAGAAAGGAGCCTTGTGCGAAGAATAGATATAAAGGAAAAACCAAGTGGACCTGAAATATCACAAGTAGCTCCTGATCGCTAGAGGAGACATGCATGGCCAGACATATGGCTGGACAAGAGAAAGGTGGTCAACCAGAAGTCTGTATCAGCACTAGCGGATTATAGGAGACATTATATGGAGAGAATATTTGATTAGGTATCAAGAGAGCTTGACCAAATCACCTGATTCTGGAGACTTCTGCTTCTTTCTTTGTAAAAGGAACAAATAGGTTTCAAACAATGCTGGAAGGAGAGCTCCCACTGATGCTATGATTGAGAGAGGAGAGATCCTTGGATTGGATCTTTGGTCCCCTGCCATCTTCATCTCTAATAGGTTAGATTGATTTCTATCTGAATTGACAGTTTATATGGTCATGTGATTATTTTTTCAGTACTAGGGATTAAATGTAGTGCCTTTACTTTGAGCTACATCTGCAGCCAAAAACATATACATGTACATATTTTAGCTTTTTTAAGATTTAATTTTTACATTTTTTCTTAGTATATGTTTGCAGGAGGCAATAGTTCCTTGGGTAAAGGTGACATGTGCACATGACACATTTTGAATTCTTTTTTCATTCCATTCCTTCTCCTCCCTCCCCCTTCCCTCCATCTCTTGATAACTTTCCCATTTAAGAAACATCACTCTCTACTTATTATCTTTCTTTTATTTTACTCCTTATTTATAAATTAGGCTTGTTATATAAAGGAAACCATAAGATATTTGATTTTGTGTGCCTGACTTATTTTATTTACTATTATGATCTCAAAGTGCATCCATTTTCCTACAAATAGCTCAATTTTATCTCTCTTTATGGCAAAGTAGTACTCTCGTGGATGTAAGTTCTGCATTTGATGGGCATATACTGCCTTCAAGATTTAGCAGTTATGAATTGTGCTGATGTAATTTTATTTTCTTTCAAGATAGAGATTTGGTTCAGTCATTAGCTAGCCCAGGCTCAGCTCAAACTTGCAGTATCTCTGCCTGAGCCTTCTGAAGTACTAGGATTACAAGTGTGCGCAGCGCACTGGCTCCAGGAAGGTTTCTATACTCACACCGAATATTTTGAAAGCTGTAAGACATGATACATCTTAGGTCTTTCCATACTCATGCTTTTACAAAGAGCATTGGATTGAGAGTTCAGTGGTCTGATTTGCACAGCTGACAAACCTCTGTGTGGCCATAAGGAAGTCAATTTTACAGTCAATTTTAATTATAAATAGGAACAACCATCAATGACTGTTGTTTCAAATGTTTTATCTTCCAAACTTAAGTAAAATAAAACATGTTGAAGTACAAAATGTAAAGGATTTTATAAATGACTGCTATTGTTAAGTAAAATATCATCTATGCTAAAAGATGTTATATATATATATATATAATCTGTAACATAAAAGATGCCCTTGGCATAAAGTTTCTCATTATTTAAAGATGTCATGTTTCATATATGTTTCACATTTTCTTGATTCAAGTTCCCGTACTTAAAAGAAAAGATGAAAATCTTTATACTGGACAATATTATCCCTAGCTTTCAAGATGCTTTAGAATAGATTTGTAAAAAGATAATATTAATTATTTTGTATACTTTAATGCAAAATAATGTAAGTTGGGGTCCAAGAACATTTTTTCCGGTCATTCATTCAGCCTATGAACATTTATTTATTGGAGTAATATATACCTTGTGTTCATAGTATTGTCCCTTACACAGAAAAGCTCTAGAGAACTAGGTTTAGGTGACTGCTTTTTTCCTTGCTGTTGGTGTTTTAATGAGCATCTGCAAATTCAGCAACGTTTTCTCTTATTTGTACTTATCATTTCCACTGACAAAACTGAGACGTGCAGTAAGTTGAGGGATTTCTCTTTACACAAAGAAGAGAGGAAAAGGAAGAGAGAGAGAGAGTGAAAATAATGTCTTCCTAAGAATATTGTAGTTATTCTCATATTGGGCATAAATAGAGAATATTCTCACTCTCCTAAGTGGTTACTCAGAGAAAATAATTTAATCTGTCATCCTGCCCTTACATTTCAATGCGCAACTATAGTGAGAACAGGCTTGTGTTGTAGAAACACTGTTTGGGATTTACTGTGTGAGGTAGACAAGAGGAAAGTAGAGCGAGGACAGCAGAGGCTGTGAGCAGCATGGCACACATGTGCAGGCACAAGCCACGGAGCGTCTGCACTCAGAATGTATTCCTGGTGGCACCTTCCTTTCCTGGGTAGAGAATCTTGTTCCTCAGTCCTCTGTGGTCTGCCTTTTGGACCTCACCTGACCCCTTCACTGTTATATTCTACTGATCATGCTCCCTTGGCACACCTGGCTACACATTTTTGTTAGCTTTATTTGTGGTTTCAGGCCCACAGATAACTGGGGGAACATGACCTCAAGATTCTCTAGGAACCCAAAATCTTGCCCAGGGCAACCCTAGGGTCTTCTCTACTCCAGCTCTCTAGGGCAGGAGAATTTTGCTGACTGCTGCCTAGCTGCACGCTCCCCAATGCCCTGCTCCTGGATTCCCTTCACCTGGTATGTACTCAGCCTCACTGAGGGGTGAAATCATTCAGTCTCATTACAAAGACCCTTTGCCTTCTACTGCTCTTTAAAACAGTGAACAAAAGCAGCATTGTGTGATGCAGAGTAACTAGAGCTAAGTCGTATTATTCCTGACTCCTGAGCAGTACTGGGAGCATCTCATCATCAAAAAGTGATCTCTCTTCAGGGCACGCTTCCACTGTCTGTCCATTTATAACAGCTCCAGAGCACTAAATCATTTCTACAGTATCCATTCCCTTTTGCTCCTCATTCTCTGTCTCTCATGACAAAAATTATGTACAGGAGACTTGGATTTAAACCTAAAAGCAATTTTGGTATGACCTGTGGTCCGCTGTAGCAACTTGCTTAATGTTACTAAGTTTTGAGCTTTCTGGATTGTAGAAATACAGAAAATAATATATACTCTTCCAACTTGAATGATATATGTAAGCATGAGAACCAAGTATTTTACAGGTGATATAGTCAACAGCTGGGATTGACATGGCTCTTAGTATTATGATTAAATTTGCATAATTTCAAGTCTGCTGAAAGAACAAATGAATAGATAAAAATTTCAGTTTTGCAGTGGCAAAGGAGGGATACACACATCTTCATATTATATATTAAAAATATTCATTTAAACATGTTTAATGATTAATAATTTATTTTATAATTCCAAAACACACTGTATACTATATGTATACTGAACCGTTGAAAACACAAAGGGAGAGAAAATGACAGAGAACGAAAGCAAGAGAAAGGCAGGTTATCCTAAGATATTGCTTTTTTGTGTTAATATTATTGTATTTGCCTGCTGTCTTTGCATTTTGATTTTATTCTTGATGTATTTGGGGAGAAGGAATAGACAGTTTTCTGACTGTGTTAGTATCATGAGCTAAGAAAAATGAAAGAATCTTGCCATTGCATCATAAAATTCATTTGAAAGGTATACTATTAAAATTAAGATTGGGTTGAATTGTGGTTTGATTGATTTTTTTTAAATTAGATTAATTTGAAGCTTTTATTAAATGGACTCTATAGTGCATGTTTTTGTAATTCAACTAAATACTGTCAATAAGAAATCATTTTTATAACAAAATTACTGTTAATTAATTTAACAGAAAGATTTGTGTAGCAGAGAGTAAACTAAATATAAGGAGACATTAATTTCTCTATTGAAATAGAAGACACTGATGAATTAGATGTTAAAATTTGATTAAATTAAATTAAGATTTAGGTAATTGAGAATAAATGTTTTATTAATAAATAATTTGAAAAGTGCCATTGAAAACAATAATTTCACAAATAATTATTTGTTTAAATAATTTAAAAGTCTGTACCCTAAGACAGACTCCTATCAATGCTTCTTATTCATATACATCATTAGAATAATTTGCTTAATTGACAGGCCCAATCATATAATAAATCCGTTTACAGATTGTAATTCTCAAAAAAGGAAGAAGAGAGCATAAAAAACGTTTATAGAATACTACAGTAGACTAGCTGCTCAAACCATTTACTTAACTATGCTATCATCCCCCTCCCCTACCAATTTTGTCCTCAAGAAAATTGAATGGGCAGGAAAGAAGGCCGCAAATGAAGTCAAGATAATGCAAATGGCATTTTTGTTCTGCCTGTCCTGTAGCTCTGTTCAAACCTGATATGACATATATTTTTGAGAAAACCTATGAGCAACAATTCTTAAATTTTAGTTTATGTCAAGTTTAGTAAACTTCATGTCCTAAAATCTTGTTTGAAAAGCAGGATTATGAACAGTTTCCACAGCCTTATACTTTAAATATAGCGGATTATCAGGTCCGAGAACACATTTTCACATACTTGCGTTGTAGTAAATTAGGTGAACACACTTGTACCTGAAATCTTGAGACTCATTTTAAAAGCCTTTACTCTCAGTTACCATTTCCTCACTACCATATTCTTTTCCAATTGTGGCATCACTCTTCTCTATGGAGCAAGTGGAAGCTATAGTTTAGTAGTTTTTCTATTCTGTCAGTGAAATGATCACGTTTTGTAGCTGAACTCAAACAATGTTGTTCTTATCTTATTCTTAGGCATCTATTTTGCTCTTAAAATATCAGAGAAATTTTCTTTCACAATCATTAGAAGTTTTGACAAAGATCAGCCAACTCAGTGTCACTGGGTAGTTATAATCCACTTTCCTATACTCACTTTTTTTCCTGTTTAGATATCTTTTAAAATATAATCTTCAAGTATTACATCTGTAGAAAATTGCTTGCACAATCATCTTAATTTCATCATACATTTTTATGATTTTAATCTAAAACATTAGAATTCTCTATAGAATAATGTATGGAATTTTGTTTTTAACTTATTTATATCAAAATTTAAACTTCACTCTCTAGTGCTGTAGTCAATAGCTATATTTGGAAATAGAACTGTTGATACACATAGTCCAAGTTAAGTTGTCAGTCTAATATACACATTAGGTTTTGAAGACATTATACAAAAAGCTTTAAAATATTTCATTAACAGTTGTTAAAACAGATTACATATTAAAGTAATAAAATTTTGTTCTATTAGGCTCAATAAGATATATTATTAAATTTGATTTTTCTAAATGTTTCTTCAAAGTTTGATTCTAAAAAAATTAAAGTGATTCATGCTGTTTTGATGTACAATATTAATTATTTCCAAAATATTTTAAGTAAAATATATTCATTTCCTATTACTGTTGAAAGAATTTGGGGATGGGATAAGCTCAGTGGCAAAGCACTAGCCTAGCAAGTAAAAGGTCCTAAGTTCGACGGCTGGTTAGAAAGAAAGAAAAAGAAAGAAAGAAAGAAAGAAAGAAAGAAAGAAAGAAAGAAAGAAAGAAAGAAAGAAAGGAAGGAAGGAAGGAAGGAAGGAAGGAAGGAAGGAAGGAAGGAAGGAAGGAAGGAAGGAAGGAAGGGAGGAAAGAAAGAAAGAAAGAAAGAAAAGAAAGAAAGAAAGAAAGAAAGAAAGAAAGAAAGAAAGAAAGAATTTACCACATATTTAGTGCCTGAAAGCAGTTTAGCTTTACTATCTTACATGTTAGCAAGTTGGAAGTATAAAATGGGTTGGCAAGAGCAATTTTGTTTTTGGAAACACTTGTTCAGCAACTACCTATTTTCCTTGGCTCATAAGAATTCCCTGCATCTTCTAAGATAGTATAATAGCACTTTCAAATTTCTTTCTTTTCTCCTTTTTCTGATCAATTCTGTTATCACATCTTTTATTCTGATTCTGATCCTTCTGCCTGTCTCTAATAAACCCCCGGTGATTGCTAAGAGCACATCAGGATAGACTAGAATAATCTCTCCATTTCAAGGTTTGGAAATAAATCACATCTCCAAAATGCTTTTATCATATGACTTAACATACCCGGACTCCAGGGAGAAGGATCCAAATATCTTTTGGGGGAAGCTTTACTATAATTTTCATATTAAATATATTTAATGATGTTCATCTCTATTTCTTTAGTAAATATAATTTTTAAAGTTTAGCTATGATCAAATATTTGAAAGTGAATGCAATTTTAATGCCAGCAACTGAACAAAAAAACAAGTTAAAAGTGGATTAATAAGGTTAATTCTTATTTATCAATGCTTTTGAGCTCATTGTGACATTAGGTAAGCCATTTATGTTCTTTGACTTGTTCTATAGCAAAAGGAGTTATTTAGAGGCTTTATGATTGGTAAATATATGAATTGTGAATTAGTTTAATATTGTACACTGAAACCAAAAATGATACTTTTATTCACACACATGACTATCAGTTTTGGTAAGCTATTAACTTAGGATCATAAGCGAAAGTTGCTTTGGGTTGTTTTGATGCTGTTTTCTGAGTCAAATTTACTGCAGCAACTACTTTTAAAAACTGACAATTTTCCTTTTTTTGTGTCCCTCCTAGTACAACTTAGAAATAAAGAGTTAGGGTACAATTTTGATAGCAAAGCTTTTATTTACTTGTTTAATCCTAGGGAAGGTTTGAAAAATTATTTAGTAAAAGACCAAAATGCTTAGGCTGGATTTCAGAAGGGCTGGTATAAGGCAGACCAATGTTTTTCTGCAATGAGTATAATATGATTTTGTCCAACCATTTAATTACATTGTCTTATTGTTTATTTCCAAGTTATCAGATATACTTTTATTCACATGTAGGCAAAAAGCAATCTCTAAACACAAACAAATTATTTTAGGAAAGATATATCCTTTGAAATATTTGTGATATTCCTCAGTTTGATATAAATAATAAAAAAGATTAAAGAGGCAAATATATGCAATAATAGACAGACAGACAGACAGATAGACAGAGAAGACAGAAAGATCCATTCTTTAGATGTAATTTTACTAATTTATTTAATATTTTAGGAAAATATAGAACTAAATATTTCAGGCCAGGTAGAAGATTCCTATTATATTATTCATTAAATAATAATAAATAGTTTATTTTTAAGTTTACTTTGTGTAAAATTATTTTCAGAAAAGACAGTGTACTGCTATGTCTGTGAGGGATGGAAAAACCACTGGGATGAACTAAGAAACCCTTCTCCAACTTGAACTACAAAAAATTAATTTTCATGTGGCTTTCCCACACTTAGAGCAAATTATACAGTAAATTTTGCTGACATCAGAAGCATAATATGTTGATAGTCTACAGTAAAAGCTAGTGGATGGTGTTTGGTGGGATGCTTTTCTCATCATATTTTTTTCTGTACTAAAATACTTAATTTAGCTCATCAGAGGTTATGTGCAATGACATAATCAATCATGGTATGAGAGAGTTAAAAGCAGGTAAAATATCACAATAATTTTTTCTATGTTGTAAGTATCAGAATAAGAGTTACTCTATTTCACAAAATTTTATGTAATAACCTATATTCAAAAATAGATAAAACATTAAGCAAAATAAGCTATCACAACTAAAGTCTTAGAGGATCAAAATGTATATCTCTTACACTGAAACAATAAAACAATTAAATACACGTGCAAATTACAGATGTTAAAAGAGCAATCTTTCCAAAAGAAAACAACCACAATCTTGATTGTTAGTAACATATTGCCAGTTTTGGTTGTCCTTTAACTGATTAAAATGAAGAGGAATCTTCATTTCTCCACGTGGCAGTCTCATGTTACAATACCTAGTCTTGATCATTGTTTCCCAGGCTTTCATTGCCATTCTTCAAATGCATGAAATATGACGATGCATCTGGTATATTTAGCATCCAAGCAGGTGTGTCCTCCCAATATATAACAAAAATATTCAGTAACAGTCAAGTGTTTTAAGTAGTCTTTTGTAATTAAGCAGGATTGTGTGAGCAGATCTTTCCCTGTAGAAAGAACCTTTTTGTAAACAGCCACCTTTGCAGTAGTTATCCTTGTAATGTAACATTTTTAATTTTTATGTCTTTTATATTTCACAATTGCCACTCATTTAGATTCAAGACTCGAGCATTTACTATGAGTGCACTCATCAGGGGAGTCCTGAAGATGGTAGAGAAGTATTTTTCCTCCAAATTTGCTTTAGAAATCTGCTTTACAACAGCTTATAAATTTCTTTTTTCCAGACATTGAGCACTAATCACTCACAGCATATTAAAATATTTACTATTCACTGGATCTTAAGTCATTTAATCAGGTACATTTTTATCATTTATTAAAATAAACCCGCAGAGCATCTCCTTTCATAATAATTCCCTTGTATTAAAGGCAACAACTACATATTTGCTCATCTACTTGTCAATAGAGTCATGGTATTTATTTCTTCACAAGACCTCTCCTATTAATCAGTTAATCATTTTTATGTGGGAGGGATGATTAAGCAGAATATATGATTAAATTTCAATGACCAAATTTGAATGCAAACTCTCTGAAAATGAACTTTGAGGTCTGTATCAATACCTGATACATATTTAGTATGAATGTTGCAATATTATTTCAAAATACTACCTACTAACCATTTATGATGAATAAGTCAATTATCAATGGAAACCAGATTTATACTGGTTGGCTGTTTTAAAGTGAATTCTCCTATGATGTACTAACGGTTATAACTAGTATGCAGGAGTACTGAGTAAGTGATTATTGAATCAATATTACAACTTTAAATGTTAGAAAAATTCCATCTACTTCATCCCTTGCATCTGTTCTACCATGAAAGCATCAAGTTGTCACCTCACAGATTCCATAGCATAAAGCTGCTTTCTTTATTTCTCGGGAACTTTGTTGTGAATGGTTGAAAAATTCTGTTTCACAGTTAATTCAGGCATCTTTTCTGATTCTGGTGTGAGTTGGTAATGTTACTTTACTTATAGTACTTCTAATTCTGAGTTCCAAAAAATTATTTTCTAATATTTTATATGTACTCCTATTTTTAAAGGATTACAAAATAAAGTATCTAGCAACTTTGGGATGATATTTCCATTTCTTTTCATATCAACAATGTTTCTCTTTGAATTCCTGTACGTATTCTGCACGATCTAGAAGAATGTTCTTTGTACTGTAGTTTAGTTTACAGCTACTCTAGTTTTGTTCCTTTCTAGTTAATTGGTCAGACTGAACATGATCAGTTGATTGCTTCACAATTTCAGAAGCCCTATTACTATATGAAAGATCAAAAGAAAATAGAAGAAAGCTAGTTAATGGCCATATTTTTTTCTGTTTCAATCATATTTTTCTCATTTAGTTAGTGAATTTCACTTGCTTGCTAGATAGAAATTCTAATACTCATTATAAAAATAAATAAGCATCAATCCATATCTACTTCTTAGAAATATGTCATTTAAAAAGTTTCTATTAAAAGTATGTTATGAAACTCTGAACTACCATACTATTCTCTCACATCCATATTTGCTTTTTACAATTAGAAAATTTTATACAGCAGTAAGGGTTTGCTGAAATTCAACCAGCTAACACTTCAATTTTCATGAAGTATTTCATGCATAAAATAATTTCTAAATCATAGAAATAATTTCTAATTTCTAAACATGTTCAAAGCTCAGCTTCAATAAAACATTGAAGATTCAAGTTAAAATACCCTGATGACATCCCAATTCTACTGATACAGCCCATCCCAATGGCAATCTGTCAGAACTTGATGTTTATCATTGTCATGCACATTATTATATTTGTTCTATATATATGTGATAAAAGTTAGTGTGTATATATATATATATATATATATATACACACACACACACATATATGTATATATATGTGTACATAATTATTAAATCATAATATATAATTACTTTGAAGGCTTTAAAAATATATGTTTATAGTATCACTTCACGGGTATCTTGCTGCAGCAACCTGTTTATTTCGGCCAGCGTCTTGTTTTTCTTTTTTACTTTCTAAAAATGTATTTGGTGCAGGGTCTACAGGGTCTCACCACACAGATCAGATTCAGTGATTCTCCAATTTTCATCTTCCCAAGCACTGGGATTACAGGCGCGTGCTACCACACCCAGTCTCACTCACCATCTCAGTGTGCCCCACAGGCTGGGCCAGTACGGCAGACTGGGATTGAACTCCCCCCTCACCCCTGTGTCTATGTAAGCAGGCTTCTTTTTAATCTATTGAGCTCTCTAGCCCGCTCTCCAATGTCATGTTTTTGAGATGTAGCCATACTAACTCAAGAAATTGCAACAGGTTTATTTTTGTCTTTAGTTTTTCTAATATTGCAGTATGTGACTCTTCTGTGAATTCCTCATCTAGATTTTTATCCTGAGGCACTTAAATTATTTCCACGTTGTTTTTCACTTTCAAGTAATTCTGCAATGGATGTTTCTATGAGTAAGAAACTGGATTACTGGCTATGATAATTTTCAACTACTGCTAAACTGCTTCCTACAGTGTGTGTATGTTTAGCTGCTTTGTTTTACACAGTTTCTTACAGGCTCATCTATGTTGGGTAGTAGCAGGTTTGTAAATTTTCGCCAGTTTCATGGCCATGAGATGACATCACATCATTTTATCATCTATCTTTCTAATAACAAGGGAGAGTGCATGCTTTTTAAAAAATTTATTGTTAAACATTAAAATCCTCCCTGTCAATTGATTCTTAATCTCCCTAGCCCAGTTTTCCTCACTGTAACTTATAAAACACATTTGTAAGAAAATTTTCCAAACTTTGGACAATAACCTTTGCACTGAAAATGTCTTCTCTTAGTCACAGCTAGTTTTTGATGTACATTATTTTTACTGTAATGTAACAAATTTGCCATTTTTATCTTATGGATGGACTTAGCTTGTTTGATAAAATATTCTACTGAAAATGATAGAACTACTACCTTGAAATGTAAAAATTATCTCTGCATCTCTTTGCCTTTAGCATGCTTTAAATATACATTTAAATGCTAAATATTTACAATTTGGAACTATCATTCTTTTCATATGCTTATCTATTGTCTGAGTAATTTATTTATTGTTCACTGATCTCAAATGCCACTTGTTACTTATCAAGATTCCATAAGTGCATGGACACACATACACACACACGCACACACACACACAATGCTATTATGTTCCTTTGAACTGATTTTTATCTTTGAACCAAAGTTACATTGCCTTAACTCTTATCATTTTACATTAAGCCTTAATGGTTTGTATGGAAAAAAAAACCTCCCCCAATCTTGTTCCTCAGATTGTATTGAGAAAATTTTCTGCAAAAAAAATGTAATACAAATTTTATTTGGTGGACCTGAGGATTGAACTTAGGCCCTTGCTCTTGCCAGGGAAGCACTTATTCCACTGAGCTACCTCCCCAGTCCCAAGAATATGAATAATAATCACAGTACTATTATGTATTAATTTACAATACTGTGTCTTCCATCCAAGAACATAATTGTTTGCTTTATTTTGAATTTTGATAAATGGATTAACCATAAGCAAAAATCCAACTGCTCAAAGTTACATCACCAACTAATATTACAATCAGTAGTGGAAGGAAAGTCTTTGGATCCTTTAACAGTTCATGCACTAAAAGGGATAAAGTATTTAGTCAGTTAAGAAAGATTTCCCAAATTTTATAGCAAAAAAACCCATCAGCATGAAAATAAATTCAATTTTTCTATGTTATTAGGCCTTGTTATATCATTAAGTTTGCTCAAAGGATTTATAAGTGTAGGATTTCAGCCCATTTTGGTTCTATACAATTAGAACCTTCATTTTACAAAGAAGGTAGATTGTTGGTTACTACTATTTGTGAGAATTTGTTGCTACTGCTTAGGAGAACAATGTCCTGAAATTCATTTCAATGATTTTTGTTTCTTTGAAGCCTGCCAAAATTCCTTGTGACAAACTTGAGGTCATTGAATTCCAAAGGATGCCAGGAAGTGAGCCAGAGGCCTCTATCCCACTGCTCAAATCTTGCTCTTTGACCAGGAGCTCACAAAAGCTATCGCTTACTTTTCTAATCGAACATGAAAAGTCTAACCTAAGGGGAAAATAATCTCAAAGATGTATATCTATATCCATATTCATATAAAACGAGACATTAACGATATTCATAAAAGTAAAATATCTCAGAAAGACTGAGGCTTCTTATCTGATAACTGTAGTGACTAAGGAAACAAATAGATTTGCTTTGAAATCATTGTACTGCCCCAAATGGACATTTTAGATTCTAAATGCCACTGGGAAAATTTTCAATAATGAGGAGACAGAAAACTGGAAGCTTCAGAACAAAAACAAAAATATTTATTCAGGTATTCATAAAGCATTCCTGTTAATATCGGTGCAGCCTTTTTGTTGGACTAATACATCAGCTACTAGTTGTCTACAAGGGTGGGGGGAAAAGGTGAGGCCAGGGGATGGGGGAAAAATAAAAGTGAGTTCCCTGCAATAACGCCTCGAGCCACTAGGGGTATCTTTGTACCATTTTTCATTCTGCACTGATTTGGAGTAGAAACCTATATTAGGGGAAAACCAGGGTCCTCGGCATTTTTTTCAGAGCAGTGCACCCAGAATCCAAAAAGATTTTTTTTTTTAAGAGAGAAAGAAACCACAGTTCTTTCGGTCACTCACACAGAGCTAAGAAATCGTTGTACTGGACATCAGCGGTGGGAATTCATTTTTGAGGTCAATTTCCAATCGAAATAAATCTATTGGATTAGTAGGATTATCTGATTGCAACGGAAAGAAGTAACGTTGTTTGATCATTTGTGTTTCTTGCCTGATGGTCGGATTTACATGGAGGTGGCTTCGGGTCCCCAGAATTGTGGATCGTCTTTGCATCTGAAAAGAAAAAAGGATCAATCGAGACGTTTGGGAAGAGTCTATGGGTGAATAAAAAAAAAGGGGGGGTGTGCAAAACTGTGGTTGCGGCTGCTTAAGGAGAAAAAGGAAGCATCTTGGATACTGAAACAAGAATTGTTGGCTGCTCAAGAATTTTTTAAAAGCGTCTAGAAACTGGTAAATACTTTGACCATTTCAGCTTGAATTTGACGGCGAAGTGTGGTGGAAACTGTCCCCTTGAATTGTCGGAAGGGGAGTAGAGGAAGATGAGGGGGCTTCGCCGTGGATTTATTTTGCTGGGGGGTAAGTTTGCGGCTCTTTTCCTGGGAGGGGGCTTCCTGGGCTTGTGTGCCACTGCGCGGAAGGTGATGCGGACGCGGCGCCCGGGAAATGGGGAGAGAAGGGGCGATGCAAAACCACCTCGCGCCTCTCCGGGGATCGCTGGGGAGCTACCTAGATGGGGCTCGAAAAACCTTGCTCCGTGGCGTCAGTGGGAAAGGAAAGCGACCCTCTAATCTCTCAAGTTTGCATGGAAAATCTCTCAGTTGGGAGATCCCTCCCGGATCCTCTGCTTTCTCCTAGTGATACTTTAAGGAGAGGAGGCAACAATGCTTGGAAAACCTGCCCGCGGAGAGGAAGAAGCTCAAGTAGAAATCGCTGCTGCTTCCTCCGCGGTTTCAGAGGCGGTCTGGGCTCATGGGGGTGATTTTGCAGGGCTGGGGGTGGGGGTGGGGATTGGCCGTACCCACGGTGTCTGCTTTTCCCTCTCTCTCTTCCCACCTTTTCCAGCCTCTCTCTCTCTCTCCTTAGCCCGACACTAAAGGGTTACAGGGGCTATGAATCGACAGAGACAGCAGAGGCAGGTGACTGGCCACACACGCTGGCTCGTAATCCACTTGCACGACTTTCCATAATAACAGTCGGAGGTAACTTTCTCGAGTCTGAGGAGCCCGAGACGTCTTTGCAGCCTTTTCTCCGAGGGCCCAGGCTGGCGAGTGCGCAGGCAGTGGGCTGCGTTTCTGACGCTTCCTACCCTGCCTGCCTCGCAGCTACTGGCTTTTCTTTCTGACTGAGTGGTGCGCGTGTTTCTAGATACTCTTATTTTCTTGCAGCTGAACGTAAGGAATGATTTTCTAAAAAAATTTTTTTTAAATTGCTGCTCTCTGGAAAACCTCATCTTCATTTGTAGAAGGGTATCAATTTCAGTGTTCATGAAATTAAAATTAATCACTCAAATGAATGAATGTTAATTGACTTGAGAAAGAAAAGTTGCTTTGGAACCTGGCGATGAATGCTATTCTCACCCAATTTTGGTGTCTACATAGCTTCAAATCAATTCCGTGTAAAGAACTGACTCATTTGAAACATGTATACGTATGCATGCAAAGAAATGTTTAAATAGATTAATGAACCCCTACGTTTGATGCTTCAGAGCATTATTTTAGTTGGATTTTTTCTATTTAGGGTCAATTCATTAAATTTTAAAATGTCAGACTTTGAAACGCACTGAAATACAGTGCAAATAGATAACTGTTAAAATATGAAGCAATGCATCTTGTTGAATATTGTAATCTTTTCAAGAAAAATATTAGATGTCTGTTTCAGAAGGTTCTGTTTACAAATTTTGCTTCGTATGCATGGACTTTTGTGGTTTTAGCATGCAAGTCTCTACCACATGAACTCAGCAAAAGGCAACTCCTCAATGTCATCTGAAGCACAGGCCACCTCCTGTACTTATTTCAGGAATTCCCGAGGCATCAGACATTTGCTTATTTCAGGATGGCTCTTACCAAACTTTGCTCTTGGATGTGTGTGCGCTTGTGTCTTCAACCCTGAAAGCAAGCACGTGAAATCTGTCTTCTTTCAGATGAAATAGCAAAATATGAAACTTTTGTCTCTCAGGAATTCTAAAATGGAAAAGGTACCTATTTTTCCTTTAAGATTTTCTGAAGAGTACAGAGGTAGCAAGAAAGAATTCCTCAAGCCTAGCTGTGAGTCACAAGGAACTGTCTGGGAGGGTAGCTGTCCTCTTTTTGCACTTCTGTAGGTCACATGGTTGGTGTGCACATTGGAGCTAGAAGAATGGATGTTCTGTGCATTGGTGCATTGTAATCAGCAATCCCAGCCACAGTCCAATAACCATCAACTTCTTTCAAAGATTACATCAGTACAAAGGCAGCTAATAACATCTTTTTTTGTTTTTAGCTAACAATATCTTAAATGATAATAAGTAAGTGGAGGTGAGTGGTAGGTGAACTCAGATGTCTCTTTTGAAGTTATTAGAGAATATAACTATTAATGCAAAAGTAGGAATGGACTTGAAACCTATAAAGCAGCTTCTTTTAAGAGTTTACCTACACATTGTAAAATCACTATATCAGTGGTTATTGTATATGCCAATGTGCTAAACTGGAAGGTTTGGCTCAATGTACATTTGTAGTGACTAAAAATATTTTTGTTAAGAATATTTAATATTTTCCCCTCTAAACTTTTTGGTATGAGAAATGAAAAAGAGAAACTGTGATTCACTCTTCGGTATCACTGGATTTCATCTTGGTTTCTACAGCAGGTCTTAATAAAAACTTTGCTTCAACCTTGCAGAATGCAGAGGCACTTTGGAAGGCCAGTGGCAAAGGAACTAAACATACACAAGCCCATTTGAAGAACTATTGCCAGTAAAGGAAAAGCAAGGTGTCCAGTTAGATAAATACTTTTTTCCAGTAGAGTGAAGCAGGTTAGGACTAGTTTAAAACCTGAACAGGTCACTTGGAAAATTAATTACATTTTGTACTATCTCATCCACCTGTATGGTTTTGACCATGAGGTTGTCGTTTAAAAAAATACAGTCTTGATTAATTGTTTTAATTTTGCATCAGAGTAACTAATGTAGTAGGTAAAGAGGTAGAAACCCTCAATAAACTCTAAGAGCTGCAAACACAGTTTGTAGCATAAATGACAGGCTATAGCACTGGGTTTCCCCGAAGCTTATAACTGTAGAAAAACTCATGTTGCCTCCCAGGAGCATTGCCTGACAGCTGCATCTGTTGCTTGCATGCCTTTCATGTGCTTTTACTGGCCTAACACCAAGGAAAGACAAACATATTTGCTGTTCCTTCCTTCTAAGTTTTCTGAAATGAATTACATGTCATTTCACCTTGACTGACTTTTTAAAATGAAATTACTTCAGGCACCCAATTGCAAAGAAATGGAAAGAGATAAATCTTGAAGTTTGTTGAAATTTAGTATCTAATATTCCAAAGAACAAACCTTCCACCTCTCCTGCTGTACTGAGAAATGCAAAAGCAAGGAAGGAAATGAAACATGAAATTAATTTAAATTTACAATTTATAACTTTGTGAAATCCAGAACAGTAAGAATTAAAGCACTGAATGTTCGTGATGAATCTTCTGTATACTTTCCATTACTTTCAAAAGATAATTTAAAACATCTTGAAGTGTCTAAGCTCCAAATGTAGTAGGATAACAATATTCCCAACTGTTTCTAAGAATCATTCCTTAAAAGTAACAAGTTTGAGTATTTCTTTTGCATTATTAATGGAATTATTCTAACAGTGTGAATGGAATCACATTGACGTTGTTAAATATGCTGCTGAAAACGCTATAAATTATCTTTGCTTTCAAATGCTCCCCAACAGACGAACGGAACCCCACCAACACACACCTATTTAGCAGTGAATCTCTGTGAAAGAGAAAGACTGCCAAGTCGAGGCTTTGCTGAATTCAGAGAAAACTAGTAAATCACTCCAGGTGTCTGAAGTTATTAGACACTGAGCTTTTGGGGGATTTTTATATAAATTCTTTTTTATAACAGTCCATATAATCTCTTTTGTGCCTATTTCTGTTGCATGTCAGAGAAATTCTAGTCAATGGCAGAGCACTTTACTACTGCCATTACTGCCGACTTTATAGATCAGAGATGTGCCAGCATGTTGGCTTTAGCCGTAATGCCTCTTTTGTGTGAAACCTTATGGGCCTTGCAGGCAATCTCTCATCCTGACACTCGTAAAACGTTCAAGTTCCCATATTTATTATTTAATTTTCTTCCTGTGTGTAGTAACGAAGCACTTCAACATAGGAACATGTAGCCGAAAAGTGACAGGCAAGTGTGAGTGGGACTAATGAGTTTTGATAATACACATATTAGCAACTGCTAAAGGAAGTTTAATTAAGAAAAACAAGTTGAGCATGAAATTCATTTTAGAAGAAATGCAAGTTTGGTTACTACTATAGACATGAAATGAACAACCACAGTGCTTTATATCACAGGAAATAAAGTTTGGGGCTGAGTCTAGGCTTACTCAATGCGGTTGACATCTTAGAACTGAACTTTAAATTCATGAGCTTAGATTTGACTTACAAAGTAGAAAAATACACATTTTTATAGTGCTCTCAGTTTTCTTCAGTTTACGTAGAAATTTTAAATTAGTATTTTTAACTCTGCATCCAGTCACACTTTTTGTATATGATAATAATTTGTCAGTGGCAGGCCACACAGTTGGGTTTTTTTGCATGCTGTTTTTATGGCTGCATGAGCACTCCTTGGTGAAGACTGTGGTGTCCCTTTGTAGGGCTTGCAGATGCCACTTTAATTAGGAAGCTGCATATTAATCAGTGCACTTATACAAGAATTTGATTTATTTTTGCATAGTTTAGAAGCACAATGCTTTATTTGTTCGCTTATTTATTTATAATTACAATTTGGTGGTGGCATTTTAAGTGGGGGAGGGAACAGAAGTTGTGAAGGAAATAGATGTTTAGCAAATATCTCCTTTAAATGTGCTCTTCTTGCATTTTGGTCCCTAAAATAACAGATACTTTCTCAAAGTGGTGAAAAAAGTCAGGAAATGCTGTGAAAGTCTCAAACAGCTGCTGTTTTGGAAATAATCAACTGATGTAAGGATTTATGCTTTCTATAGATGTTTGGCATACGTCACGTTTAAGAGTAGTGATTTTTTTTTTAATGCATTTGGTACAGGGCCTTACTATGCAGCTCTGACTCATAGTGATCCTTCTGTTTTTAGCCTCCCAAGCACAGGGAGCATGTGCCACCATGCTCAAACTTGGTGGCCTTCTCAGCTCATCCAGGGTCAGGGCCGGTGTGGCTTGTGTTGCTGGGGATCAAACCCTAATCACTGCTCTTACCTAAGCAGATGCTTAATCCACTGACCTATCTCACTATCCTTTTTTTTTCCTTCTTGACATTCCCAATGAATATTGGGTCTTGGAGGTGTTGGGGAGATAGTTCAGTAGAATAAGTGCTTGCCTGGCAAGCATAAGGTCCTGAGTTCAATCCTAGGTACCTCAAAAAAAAAAAAAAAAAAAAAAAAGAATATTGGGTCTTCAGAAGATGAGTCAATTACAATGTTTTAAAATGAACTAAAAATTATCATTTTGATTTAATTAGCCATGGGGAATACTTTCATATTGTCACATGGAATACTTGGTATGCTTGTGAAATTCAATAAAATCACACCTGAAATCAAGAAATATTGATTTAATAAAAATTAAGTAGTGATTATCACTAGTATAAGATTTCCCATTAGATAACTACCCCTCCTAAAAAGGAATTGAGCATGAGAATATTGATTAGAAAATAGGAAAATAGCTTAGGTTGATCAAAATATTCATACCTGAAAGTAATAGTTGAGCCATTGAATAGTTAACTATAGTGCTGAAAGAAATCAAGGCTCACTTCAGCAGCCATTATGTTTCAAGTCAGTGCATCTGTCATTTTTAATTTCCTTCTGTATTACTTAGCTGTCCAAAACTTTACACGCAAGTGACAATGTTATCTATTCCTTTTCTTATGGGTAAAAAATAGTCACCAGCTCTTTAACTGTGCCATGAGTTCCAACACACATATTACATGAGCCAGGTGCCAAAACTTTCTACTCTTTAAAGGTGAAATCTTTAATAACATCTGAAGGTAGAACCATTTTACATACTGAAATGATATCATAGTGTTAGTCTACATAATTTCCAAGAGAGTAGTGGCTTTTTACTTTTATTATTTTTTAATGCATTTAGTAGAGCATCTACAGGGTCTCACTACATAAATCAGACTCATAGTGATCCTCCTGTTTTCAGCCTCTCATGGGCTGGGATTACAGGCGAGCACCAATATGCCTAGTCTCAGTTGCTGTCTCAGCACATCCCTGGGACAGGGCTGCCATGGTACTCCAGGGATTAAACCTCAGTCCTATACCAGTCTAAGCAGGAACTTTAGTCCACTGAGCTGTTTGGCCCACCTAAGAGTAGTCACCTTTTGTCTTGTCTGTTCAAATCTCCTTAGATTTCTCCCCAGCATCTACGGTGATTAGCAACTAATTATGCAACCTCTCTAATACTAAGTCTTTTCATTGCTGCCTTTTTAAAGGCATACATTTAGTAATTTGTTTTGCTGAATACTTTATGGTAATGTGTATTTCAAAAATATACATTACTGCATTTAAAATATTCAGTTTAATCAAAGATAAATGAAAGTTTAAACTTTTCAACAATCTTTATAACTAATGAATTTATTTTCAGAAAACATTTAAGTGAGACATTATTTATTTATTGACTGATTGATTGATTGATTGGTGGAACTGGAGAATGAACTCAGGCCCTTGTGCTTGTTAGGCAAGTGCTTCTTTTATTGAGCTATCTCCTTGGCACCAAGATACTATTTAATAGGATGATTTCTGTTGTTATGATTCATTTGAAAGGTACATAGTTATCCTGTACTTTAAAGAAAATATGATAACTCAAGAAATACTGGAAGTATTAAAAATTAATTGATAGAACATGGGAAATGATGGTACAATTTGAAATATAACAGGGATTGAGATTTTAGTCAAAAGACACAAAATTTAATATTTAAGATTTTGATCATCTTCAGATTTTTCTGTCTTTAACTCCTTATAATTCCAACATCTCTCTTACTTCATTTGAATTAAATGGTGAACTATTCAGCAATTTATATGCCATGCATATTAAATTCTCTGTTGAAGATGGGTCACACAAATGGCCCATTGACAAGGTTCTTTTTTATATTCTCATATTGTCATTACTTATAACATAACAGTAATGTCAAGGGAAAATAAAATCTGGGCATAGTATATTATTTTTCTCCCTTTGAACAACTGGATGAGCACTACCAGGTCAGGAGTGACAAAGCCATGATTAGCATTCAATGCCTTACGTGAAAGGAGTTGGTGTTCTCGGTCCAGTTCTTAGTAGCCAGTTGTTCCTTAAACAATAGTCACCCCAGAACTTGCCAATTCCAGCAGAAATCTGGCACTGAATGGGCACAAATGTTTAACTACCCTCTCTCTGCTAGTCATCCTCTAAGGGGTCAAGACTGACACACCTTGGCGAAAAGCCATGTGCAGAACCTCAGCACTGCCGCTGCCAACATTGTAGCTGTTCTTTGGCAACAAGGGGTTTTAAAAAGAGGAACTTTAATTAAACAAGGCCTAAGAAATGGCAATTCTCCACTCTTCCCAGGCGCCAGCTACTCACTAGGAGCTAAAATGAAGTTAAAAAGTAAACTAAGAATGTAGTGTGGCTTCGAGGTTTGACTAGCTGCTTCAAAAAGATGTGGGCAAGCACAATTAAGCTTCTGGAAGCAGTGACTTGTGATCCACAGGTGGCCGCTTGTAGATAAAAGCATCCATTCGATATCAAGGGAAGCAATCAGCTCTACCTGGCTATTTTTCCAGAGCTCTTGAGCGATTATTCATTTTCTTCTGAGAGATTGCAGGTCACCAGTTGGTTTTAAAAAATGTGTCCTGCAATATTTTGCATGTATATTAAATCTGTTGGTCATGACTTTGAAATTATTTTTTCTTCTAGCTTTTTAACTTTCTCATTTCTTCTATTCCCCATTTACTAGAAAGTTAGGACTCCTAAGTAGATTCTAGATAATATTATTTGAGATTCTACTTGAGATTAAGTTCAGGATAAATAGAAAAATGTATTTTCTAGGAGCTTAAAAAATGTAACACGTTATTCCAACAATTATTATCTGAAAACTAACAATTCAAAAGACACAGCCTCTGTTGGAAGACTGATCGTAAGTAAGGCAGATGATTATGTAAATCAGACTAACCCTATCATGTCATTTTAGAGATTATACTCTGATGGTATTGGGATAAGGTTGTATAACCACTTGCATGTTCTGCAGAGAAATGCAGAGCACATTATACCCCAGAGATGGACTGTGCGTTCTTGAACTGTCAACATCTTTTCCCTCTCCCTATCCTTCTCTCTTCTTACACTGGCTTCATGTGACAGTTTTGTTACTTTGCCTTCACCAAACTACTCCTACTCAGTGATCAGAACCCAGTATGTAGCATATTTCCCAAGAAGATGTTCCTTGTCACTCCATACTCTAAAATATCACTTTAGCATGACCTACATGGTCCTTTTTGCTACAGTATCTGAGACCAAAGAGTTATCGGTGTAATTGATTCACACACAATACCTTCCTTATTGAATTTTAATCTCCATGGGAACTAACATTGTTCTTGTCTTATTCATGTTGCCACTCTGGTGTCTGGCACTAAATATTTGCTCCATGTAAGGCTGAAAATAGAAGCTGGGATTGCTGATTTCTGTGATAAAAGTACTATAGGTTCAGCTGCAAGAAAGATATAAACACTCTTAGTTGGGAGAAAGCAGTATTTGTGTGGCTGGAGAGATCAGGGAAGAAAATACTGGCCTTTGGGGCTTTGAGCCTGTCCTTAAGGGTTGCTACCTGGAACCTTCTGAACAAAGACTGATGGAGCCTCCCCAGGGAAGTTCTCAATAAGCAAGAAAGTCAGCAAGTTGGGACAAATTCGCTGCACACTTGATTCCCTTTGCAGAATGGTGATTTCCATTCTTACTGTTCACAAAAGTACTTCTCTGTTAGATGCAAACCTATGATGTACATATGCTCCATTGTTTTTTACCTTTAAAATGTTTTCTTTGGTAGGATCATTTCTCCTGTTACTGTCAACTTTTGGTTTGTCTGCTTGTCTTAATATTCAGTTTTCCCCTGCTATTTTCTTAAGATCACTGAAGAGATACACTTAGAATGGCAATAGCCCAGGGGATGGTGTGATAGCTCAGTGGACTAAGTGCCTGATTAGGGAAGTGCAGAGACCTGGGTTCAATCCAGAATACTGCATGCTATGCCAGCCCTGCCCCTGAGCGTGCTGAGCAGGCCACTGAAACTGGGCATAGTGTCGTATGCTTGTAATCCCAGCACTGGTGAGGCTAAAAACAGTGTCATTGTGAGTTTGAACTGCATAGGGAGACCATGTACCAAATACATTAAAAAAAAAAAAAAAGTAAAAAACAAAATTTGATAGAATGGAAATAGCCCAAAGGGAAAGGGAACAAATAGAGCCACTTGTATGTTCTGTAGAGAAATGAAGAGCACATTATAACTTTGGCAAAGTACTGAGATCTACCCAGCTCATTTCCAAGAAGCAGGTCCAGGAGGCAAAGTTCATGTTTAGAACCTGTTTGTTCTTTCAGTTTATCTCTTTCTCTGTGTCAGAACTCGCTGCATCCATAAACTTTTTTTTCTGTAAAGAATGTGCCAGTGGATTCACATTTTTGGTTTAAATTGCATTATCATATAAGGAAATGGTAACAACCTCTTCCTCATGGTGTTTAAAGGCCAATTAAGTGAGATAATGCAGTAAGCTTCATGCAAGACTCAGTGCATGGTGCTTGCTGTTACTCCACTTTTTACTTGACGATGTTCATGGAGGAATGTACTTGGTACTATATTGGCTCTCAACTGCTAGAGGTTCATAAGGCTTCTTCTGAATGTCTCCATGAGCAAGACATTGAGCATTAATACACCTGTCTCAGAGTATATCATTTTTAACCATTGCTTCTTATGCACTGGCTTTTTTCTTCTTTATATCCTCTAGTGCTGCCTACCCTCACAGTCAGAAATAGGCCATCTAGCCAGGATTAGAACTATCCTTTCTTACAGCTTTTGCCACTTGGAATTCTATCACTCTTGTTTTCTTTATCCCCCTTCTTTTATCATTTACTCTCTGCCCCAGGCTATAAATGCTGCTGGATAAAGTTTCAGTATCTCGCTGTTCGTAGCTGCTGCAAATTATGCCTATTAATTAAGCTCAGCAAGCTGATCAGTGGTCTTCTTTATTTCCCGCCTGTCGATGGCCTGCATGCGCCACTCTCCTGAAATCCTAAACCTCAGTGAGCATATGGCTACCTCGAATGGATCTCATAGGGGAGCGGCACAATATTCTGCACCAGAGCTGTTCAGGACATGTGCTGAAAGCTGGGCAGTCTGGGTCTAGTTCTGAAATCTGTCTTTACTGGGATTACTAGTTCTGGGATAGTTATCTTAGTACCTATAGCCTCATTTTCTTCATCTCAAATAAAAATATTTAGTTTATAAATCGATTGTGAATGCCAAAGTGACACGAAGCATATAAAACGCTTTGGATCTGGTTTGCCACGTAGGTGATTATCTGTATTATTTTTCTTTGTTGTCATTTTCTCAGAACCCTCTGTGTCACCAGATTGCATAACATGTACAAAAACTGATTTTAAGAAAAGAAAGAAGGCAACAAGTGTGGCAATATTGCAGGTTTTAAGTCATGATGTCATTGTTCCATTGTTCATTAACATATGAAGGTGTAAAGATTCTTTAGGCACAATTCTCAGGAGATAAAATAGATAAGATCTAAATTTCAAAGTATCTTCATGATATTCCTAATTTTCTCTCATTTCTTAGTATTGAATTGTATATTCATTATTTTAATCTTGTAGTGCAGTTGAAAAAGTGCTTGTAGGAAAAATTTTATTTCTATGCTTTTCATGTTCTTTATACTGGTATTTACTAGTGTTTTCCTTCGTCTGTATCTTCTTGGAAAATCTTAACCCAATAGTCAATTTAGAGAGCGGACTTCATTACAACTTAACAAAAAATATGTAATTCCATTCACTGATATAAACTTTAATATATTTCTATACATTGAAACTAAGAAGTAAAACAATAAAGTACTACTATTAACCATTATATAACCATCTATCTACTAAACAATATTTCAAGTACATTTCCATCACATAGCCACTTCAGGTGCGGTTGTTAAATCACATATTCATACTAGCAAAGCATAGTTCATGTTCTTTTGTTTTATGCAAAAAATTATGATGAGTAGAAGTTCAAGTATCAGCTTCCCTAACCTGGTCATCTTGAGTTAGAATATATACGCACCACTCTGACATCACTCTTCACAGTCCTGTCAGATGAGTAAGTTTGATGATGCCCTTCCTCGATAGAGTTGTTTAATACCTTTCTATCACACAGAGAATAAAATCCAAACACCTTAGTCTTTTAATGAAGGGCTTGTTTTGACTTGGCTGCAGCCTGCCTTTCCAGCTTCACCAAGCGCTAGTCCTGAGTGTGCTTTCCTCTGAGTTTTGGCCAGACTAGACCACCTCAAATAAGGCATTTTTCTTTCCTTTCCATCATATGTCAGTTTTTCCAGGGAAAATATAAAACTTTGAGAAACACGATTGCTTGCAAGAAGCTTCTTGAGGCCTTCCAGTAAGAACCATACTTGGAGGAAGCAAGGAAATTCAATCAACATTGGCTCAGATTTATTTCCAAAACAAGTGTTGGAATCTAGGGGAACCCCTAGGGTTATTCTATAGGGAAACATGAAGGCCAGACCCTGAACACTAGCATGGCTTGGTCACCTGCAAGTGAAATGCATGCAGGGGATGTGAGTACCTCAGTACCTAACACATTCTTCACACTGTCCCTGGATTGTGTTCTCCATCTGGAATCCCTTCCGTTGCCATCAGTGTTTGTCCAAACCACACAGTTCTCAAAACCTATGTCAAACTTCCCCTAGTCCATACCCTTTTCCTACTAATCTATTTCTCTTAAAACTTAACAGCAGTTCTTGATGATTGCATTTATTTTTTTTTTAGTGCTTCTGTTTTTAAGAATTTACTATGTAAACTAGTTACACATTAGTTATGCTAAGTGTTTAGTTGTTAAAAGCACTCAAACATTTTATGTTCATTGGACAGTTTTACTACAGGCAAAGAATAGAATACTATAAAAGCAAGGGAGTGTGTTAAATGAAAATTTTCAGCCTCAGGCTTCTTTGTTCTTCCGATGTAGGCTAACACAGAACATCCTTAGGCTCCAGGTCTTTGAGCTATTACCCATAGGTACAGGTGGCATTGTGATACAGGATGCCATGATTCAGGGTGTCCAGGCCCTCTACAGTAAGTTGGAGTTGTAGGTATTTTCTAGCCACATGGCTCCTGGACTTGGCCATTGAAAACCAAGGCATTCCACTGATTTCTAACAGTTATTGTTATATCCAATTATTTTTTCAGTCATCATAAGCTGAGTCTAATTAATCACTTTGACAGGTTAGTGTAGCTTGAGATCACAATAATGCAGAGACACATAGTTACTAAGTGTTATTTGCCTCTAGTTAATACAGCTGATCCTGGCATTTTTTTACTACCCAATATTTCTGCATTTACAAATTTTCTTAGCAGATAAACTTATTTGTGAAACTCAAATACAACTTAGTGTTTCTTCAGGTGTTCCGCAGACAGGAGAAAACCAGCAAAATTTGAGTTAGTCTCTGAGTGCATTTCCTCTGAAATCAAACCAGGCCATCTCTGCAGGCTTAATTCAGATCTATGGTCAGAAGAAGGAGAGGATCGAGGAAGCACTGTGCAGAGCATAAGTTCCTCCCCAGGATTAGTTGGAGGGAGGGGTTTTAAATGCCAACTCTGGTACCTGTTGGTACGGTGGCCTCAGGCACTCAAACTTCTGAACCTATTTTTTTTTCTGCTGCATAATAAAGAAAATAAAATTTACTCACAAGGATTGTTTTAAGGGTTTAAAACCTTGAAAGTTCAAAAACAAAGGATGCCACACTTCTGTAACACCAGTAATCAACAGACAAGGATCAAAAGTTTTGGCCTAGTCTGGGAAATCTGATTATTTAGAAAAACTTTGTCTCATAAATAAGTAAATAAATGGCTAATGATATTGCTGAATGTGAAGGCTCTGGATTCAATACCCAATATGTAGGTGCAAGGGGAGAAATCCTAGGAAATTCTGTAAGAGAGAGCTTGGTTCAAAAATAAAACATAAAATACAACACTGAAGTTAAAAAAATAGAGAATTCATAGATAATATTTTAAAACACATATCAAATTGAAAGTTAGATGTTAGAGATCTCCTGGGCCTCAGTTCTCCCATTCCTGAATTAATTAAGTGACACACCTTGTCTTGCATCAGAACCATTTCATCTAACTTATTCCTTTATATTATAGGTTACAAGGAAACTAGGAAAATTGTTTCTGTCTTTAAGTTCTCTATAACTTTCACAACAACATCTTTCACATTTTAAATTAACAAAAAATACCTGTTAGGTAAATGCAAAAGTGCATCAATCACTGTAATTACCTAATTTACCAGATATTTCCCTCTACACTTTTTTATCTGGGACATAGGGAAGCAAACCAATTGCGGGGCCAACTATTTAAATGAATTAATGCTAGTCAGAGAATATATTACCATTTACCATGACTTTTAAATATTACTTATTATTCGTTTTATTTATTAATTGAACCACACATACTTTACTTCATGGAGTGGGAATAACAGAAAAATTTATGAGCTGGCTGCATTAACTGTGAAGGGAGAGAAGGTTGATTGTGTATGAACTTACAGGCCAGACTACTGGTACTATGTGACTTATCCGGATTGATTAGTAGTAGTTTTCTGGTCCTATTGTCTTTATTTAGAAAGATTGAAAATATGCAAGGAATACAGAGAATTCATAATAAAAGCATATGTATATATTATGCCACCCTACATAATCAAATACTAAAACTTTCAAACTCTCTATTTAATGATGGATTATTAATTTTGATGTTATTTAGTTAGTTTCTAGAGTTAATGCACTTGTTCTACAGAGCCATCTCCCTTGCACCTAGAGTTAATTTCATTATGTTCCCTTTTATTAAGAGAAGACATCTCTCTCTCTCTGTCTCTCTCTCTCTCTATATATATATATTTATATGTAAAATATAATATTTTCGTATATTTTTATAATTTGTTTTATGTACTTTAGCTTTTACTTAAATAGTATTTTATTTTACCTTGAAACAAGGTATGTAAAGTGAAGCCATGTTAATATGCTGAGCTGTGGAAGGCTCAAGTCAACAGATTCGGACATTGCCAGTCCTGTGCATAACCCACTGCTATTGTGGACTACTCGACTATATTGGAGTATTTTGCTGAATTCATGCACCTACAATATTTGGAAGGCAATGGAATACCCACCTCTGAAAAAACTAAACAAAAAAAAGAGATGTAAATGAAGAACAATTTTGTATCTGTATATACAAAATAGCTAGGATAGATATACAGCTACTTTCTCTTAAATCAATAAGAAGAAAGATTTGTACTAATAGTGTTTGGACAGAATATCATGTCTGCATCTTATGCCATAAATGACTACTACAAAGACAACAATATGCAATGTATTAATGGTTGCAACACTCTGGCCAACCTGTTTTGAAACTGTCTCACTGCAATTTTTTCTCAATAAAATTAATAATAAAAACATTTTATTCGAATCTTCCACAACTTCTTCCATTCAAAATATTTGAGATGTACCTACAGTAATATCTCAAAACTATATGCTTTGTTTTCACTTAGCTGCAAAATTCAAATTTGTGGACATTTCTTCTTCATTCATCAGTAATTGCAAATGGGCATTTAACTGCTATGAAATTTTTTGGTTACGAAAAGTAATAAATCATTATACAAACCAGTGTTTTAACATGATCTTGAATAATCCCATATATTACTGCACTCACCGCAGAGCAGAAAAAATAAATGGGGAGACCATTCAGAATACTCAGTCTGTATACAATCATCAGAGTATTTAAAGACATTTCACATTCTGAGGACATAAAATATATACAGCGTGTTTGCATTTCAATTTAAAAGACATTCGAATGAAATCACTTGAAAGTACTTGTGCATTGAGTATTTATGTGATGAAGCGATCCAGAGGGTAGCCCTTCAGCCCACGGCACTGGGCTCCTAGCTCTACTGATGATTAGCTGAGAGATCTTTTTCAATAGATTCAAACTCTGCGTCTCCTATTCTTATGTGTAAAAAGAGATAAAGGACCCATTTTACATAAGTTTAGCAAATGAAATATAAATACATAAAAACTAGTAGCTTAGTATTTATTTAACATCAGTAAATGATTGTAAACCTCTCTACAAACTTGAAAATGTTATATTTAGGAATATTTCTTTTACAATTTCAGTAGCTGAAATAATGTATAATTTTATGTGAGGTTTAAATATTTTTATTGTAATAATGACTTTTGGAAAACTTTTTGGGGTCAATATTTTAGTTCTTCCTATGTAGATAAAGTAAAATGAGACAGTTTTTAATAAACTCTGGAGCTAACTAATGCAAATTTCAAAGTACAATATACCATTAGGATTCCAATCCCTCTCAGCTTACTTTATTTTATTATTAATATTATACAATTTATTTTATTTTATTTTGAACAGTATAAATGAAAGCAAAAACAATTAGCAAATACAAAGACACAAACAGTGTGACATACAACAACACATATGTTACAGATTTTCAAATCAAGAATAGCAAATTAAGAATGGATGTTACGGCATCGATTTTTATAATCATATCTGCTGCTGAAAAATTAACATATATAGTCATGCAAGATTGGACAAAATTGAATAGTGCTTGATTTCAATAAACCTTAATTGTCTTGTCTTTTTTCCTTTTTTGCAAATTTATTTTAAGGAGAGTATAATAATAATCAATAAGACAATAGTAATGGTACACATTTAGAAGACCAAGATGAGAGGTATTCAATTGGGGTTTTTGTATTACACATTGCTGCCCTTGATGTAGTTGCTTAGGTTGCAGATATCAGCATAAAGGGTTAGTCAAAGTGGAACTTCTAACCATCAGCTGATGTTTTCAAAACAACTGATGGAAATTATTAGTATAATCATCTCAGCTATCCTGTATACCTACTTGCATGGTTTTTCCTCCTTCCTTCTTCCCTGTACTTTCCATCATCTTCATTATTTAATCCTTAAATTCAGTTTCTTTCCATTTTACTATATCCATTATACCTTTCAGGCTTTATTTATTCGTTCAGATTCTTACTCTAGGGAGACAATGATGTTTGTGCACGTAGGTCTGAATTATTTCACTTCCACTTGTTTCTTTAAAATATTTACTGGTACATTTTTACATATACACAATGATAGCATTCATCCAAGGGAATTTGTGCCTGTTCATGATACATAGTGCTTCTTCTTTTTCCATTCACATACCTTCCTGTCAATCTTTCTTCCTGTCCTTATTTCCAAAAGCTTCGAGTATAGCCTCTAGTTACATCCAATTGCCCACGAAGGACTCAAGTTTGTCATTTTTATAGCTAAGCAATACTCCATTGTTTAAAAACACATCTTTTAAATTTATTTTAAATTGGTTCACAGTAATTAGGAACAAGAATGTCTTTGTTCTTCACATATTTTAGCATAAAAACTGCATTTTTGTTTACTTTCACTTTAAAGATCCAATTCTTATTTATTTTTATCAAATGTCATTTTTTAAAAAACAAATATCCTGTGAAATAGATCACTAGATAGTTATAACCATATTTTGTTCATATTAATACTTAAAAGGAAATTTTCTGCTGGTCTCAATTCTTTTTCATAATTTTTATTCATTTTTAATGAGAAAAATAGCAATGAAACTGTTTCAAAACAGGTTAATAGGACAGTTACAATAATTAATACATTGCACATTGTCTTTGTAGTAGTTTCTTTTACATTCTATAGGGATTTAAAGTTTAGAATAACCATGGTTGTTGGAAACTAGCAGTTCCATGTTATATCTAAGGTACTTGACATTCACACAGATAGTGATGTTATGATGTTAAGCTCAAATGCCTCTGTTACCAGGTAATAATATCAGTAAACTTTGTCTTTAGGATGTTTAACAACTACAGTTTGCAGACCAAAAATTAAAGAAAAAGAAGGATGCAAGGATAGCCAATATTTTGGTCCGAGCCCTTCAAATCAGTGAAGACTCAGGACATAAGAGAATCTGTACTGTAACATCTTGTAACTCAGTGATGTAGCAAATTTTCTGATCAAGGAGATTATGGGACCAGAGAAGAAAGCGATTAATTATATATAGTGTGTCTAAGGAGAGTCACCTAGAGAGAAAAATTCTCTCAGGCTTTCACAAAAGGCAAATTAGTCAAGCAAGGGCTATGGCTCATACAGGTGGCTGACACTGACATAAGATCTACAAGTCCTATACATGGTTTCAGAGTAAATCCTGCAGGTATTTGACTGACCTTGTTAGACATAAAAGTTTCATTTTTACTTATACAGGTCTTCCTTTAACTTGGTATTAACCATCCAGCAGAAGATAAGTGTAACCACAAGGTATAAAAAGTAAAGATGTATTAATATGTAAGAGGCTCAAGTAAACAACTTTAGACAATTGCAAGTCCTTTTGATAACCCTGTACTATTATGGGCTATTGGACTGTATTGGGATATTTTGCTGAATTCAGGTACCTACTCTATTTGAACTGGCATCAAGTACCAAAAGTTCCCTTAAAGACTTTTTGAAACTTGTCTTCTCTAACAACAATGTAACACCCTTCTCTCACGAAACAAAACAAAAAGGGGGATATAAATAAAGGACCATTTTGCAGTGAAAAAAATATAGTTAAGATAGATGTACACCTACCTTCTATGAGTTCAATGAGAAGAAAGGTTTATGCTAATATTGTTTAGACAAGTTATCATGCCTATATTTTTGTTATTAATGATGAGATGGTATAAAAAAGTTTTAGAAATCACTACACCTGAGGATCATTCTGAACAAAAAATGACAATGGGGATTTTTAAGGCATCAGCATAATGCTCTGTTTTAGATGTCGAAATGATACCTTTTAAATAAACAAGGTAAATAGTAGAGATGTATGGGTATGCCATGGCTCACCGTGATTCAACACAAGACTAACTAGGTCTTCCTTGACTTCTGGAGTCTGGAAAAGGAGAAGGATGTGTCTAAGCCTGTCTTTTGTATGTTAATGCACTTGCACAGTGGAAGCATAAGAATTAATACAGCTGCAGTGGTCTTGAAGAAAGACATTTATCTTCTTGTTGCCTTCTGTGATGGATTGTTCAGAGCTAAAGGAACACCAGGCCAGAAACAAAATCTCAGTCTGCCCTATGTAGTTTTCTCAATCTGCTTTTAAATAACACAAAGTCAGGGCAATTTCACTGCCAGACCAACACTTCTTCAGGAATTTTGCCATAACATGACAAGATAGAACCATCTCTAATACAAATCAAAACTATTATTTTCAAAGTAAGCACTTTAAAGGGTTGCTGGAACAAGAAAAGACAAATTTTCTGAGCTTCATGCTGTTTGACAGTCAATGTGAGATTACCCAGAGAATTGTACTGCACTGAATGTTACAATTTCTCCTGAAGATTTCAAGTTGAACTGAGCAAACAGTGTTAGATGTTTGATTAGTGTTAATATGCAAGATGCCATGATAAGGTATGATTGTTCTTCTAAATTACCACACTTTTAAAAATTCTTTCTTTGATCTCTAACAGACATTGAGAATATAATTTGTAATTTAAAATATATTCAATTTGACTCAAACTCATTTGCACTTTGCAAATTATTGTTACATAAAAATATATTTAGACGGTAGAATAATTTTAGTTTGCAAAAATGATGTCAACTTCTTTTGCTTTTTCTTATTATGCCAGTTGCCATCTCTCTTTTAAGTTGTTGAGTCTAAATTTAAGGTAGGAGATTTACAACCAATATGTCATGCCAAACTTGAAACCTAGCAAGGAACTTGACCTAGCTGAATTAGAGTAGTTCTTACGTGGCCACATATGTGGGCCTGGGAACCACTTTGTGTGTGTGTGTGTGTGTGTGTGTGTGTCTGTGTGTGTCTATGTGTGTTTTCTTACAGATTTTGTGTTCTATCAAAGCAACACAATATTTTTAAAAAATGTTTTTCTAGTATTGAATTCTAATGTTAAATCTGTTTTTTGATTAATCATGTTGTCATTTGAGGTGATTGAACTATCAATAAAAGGAAAATTTCACACACAAACTTTAGTATTTTAAAAATGCTATGAAATGGTCTTGAAACTATATATTTGACAAGGCCTGCTTCCACTTAAGCATATATAGAGTCAGCAGGCAAGTCTCTTGGTAATCTAATAATCAGTTATTTTATCTGTCATCTTACATCAAACCATAATTTTTCCGCAGTTGTATTTAACTCACCTGACTCTAGCCACTATTAATGGATTTCTATAGCCTACAAAACAGCTAGTTATCATTCTGTCTATTTTAGGTTGTTTGTACTAATGATTTATTTTTATTTTCTCTAGGATATAGACCCGCCGCTAACTGGATTTGATTTATAAGAAGGAAATCTATAGTCAATGGCCTCTCTGCCATACTGCTACTATGGAAAACAGAACGGTCAATAGGATATGGTCTGATAAAGAGTGGTGATTGAAGATGTTGCTTCAACACATGTGAAATCAATGGAAGATGCTTGCTGCATGAAAAGCTTTCTCAGCTTTTTTCCACAACTTCACCTTTGAGACATTGAAGGCATATCTACTACAGTACAGCTTTCCTCAAGTGGATATAAAAACATTTGTCTCATTGAAACCAGGCAACTAGACAACTGATGTGGGACTATGGCACTTCCCAGATGCATGTGGCCAAATTATGTTTGGAGAGTAGTAATGGCGTGTTTGGTACATGGGGGACTGGGTGCCTCCTTGACTCTCTGTATGTTGGGAAGTTTGCTTCAGGCTGCCCAGGTGCTTTCGCAAAAATTGGATGATGTGGACCCACTAGTGACTACCAACTTTGGCAAGATAAGAGGGCTTAAGAAAGAACTCAATAATGAAATTTTGGGGCCTGTTATTCAGTTTCTTGGCGTTCCATATGCAGCTCCACCAACAGGAGAGCATCGTTTTCAGCCTCCAGAACCACCATCTCCCTGGTCAGATATCAGGAATGCTACTCAGTTTGCTCCTGTGTGTCCCCAGAATATTATTGATGGCAGATTGCCAGAAGTCATGCTTCCTGTGTGGTTTACTAACAACTTGGATGTAGTTTCATCATATGTGCAAGACCAGAGTGAAGACTGCCTATATTTAAACATATATGTCCCAACTGAGGATGGTGAGTTTATTGCAGGAAAAACAGGAAGATATATTTATTTATTTATTTACTTTCTGTTCTAAGCTCTAACAATATTAATTCATGTGTACTGGTAGTATGCATGGCTTTTCCTGTTGGCATGTAGACATATTTTACATGCTTGCATGCTGCTCTTTTTGTTTATGTGTGTCACTGTATCTACTCTTATTTTTTCCTGTGCCTACTCGTTTTCTTTCCTCCACAGCACGTATAATTAGGTAGAAATGGGCTCCTAGTTTCCATTTCCTACCAAATGACTTCTGAGAAGATGCATCAACATTTCCTCATTGCATGTGCAGGCTCAACGAATTGGGGATCTTCCACACTCAAAATGCAGGAGTGTATTGAGTTAGATAGTGGTGTTGCATGTTCCGGCGGTCTATGATGGAGCGCCATGTTATTTTCTAGTCTTCTATTCATTTTTCAGTAAAAAGAATATCCAAGGAATGTGCCAGAAAGCCCGGCAAGAAAATATGTAGAAAAGGAGGTATGTATAAAGTGAAAATTGAAAAAAAATGAGTTAAAATCTTACAGAGGAAGAACAAGATACTCTCCCTAAGGATGATTTGCTGATGCTGGCAAGTGATTGATTAGGTGGTTTTTGGAATTTTATTAAGTTTGTCTAGGAGCAGAAAGACAGATAAAGAAAGTTCTGAGTAGATAAGTTTGACAAAGCTCACTGGTGGTGCCTTGTGTTATAGTAGTGGTAGCATCAGAAAGAAAGAAATTTCTGCTGCATTTTGTTTATAGAGACAAATATATTTAGCCTTTGAGTTGTCTGCAAGGGTCCCAGATGCTGCTGCCTTAGCCCTTGCTCAACTTTAGAGCTCTGAACTCCTCCTGACCAGATGTTGACTTGTGCTTCTCTTTGACTTTCTCAGTGCAGTGCTAACATTGTTTTTCATTTGTTAATTCTTATCCCTTTCTGAATATCTTGTGAACATTATTCTTATCTAAAAAAAACTAAATTTGCCAAAAAAATATTGGACATGATCAGGCAATGGTATTTTTTTTCTTACAGTCTATTCATTTTCAGTTTGTCTCTCTGGAGAGAATGAGATTTTTTAGATTTTATGTTCGATATTTATAGTCTTAAAATTACTTCAACATTTTTATATTTATGTTAAACAATTTAAAACATAGAGAAGACTCTGATTCAGAAGCTACAATTAAATCAACCTTCACATCATCTCCCAGCCAGATTGAGCAAATGTAGACAGTGACAGCTGCGAGCTCGCCTCTGAGTGGAGCTTGTCCACACTTCATTTTTACATAATTTTCAGTAAATCACTCACAGGAGAGTATGAATTTCTATGGCAGTAAATCATCTATGAGTTATTTTGACCTTATTCATGACTTTATGGAATTTTTAATCTTCATACAGAACTCATATTAATATTCTAGTGCTGCGCATTCTATCTCTCTATGCACTTTTAATCTCCTGGCTGGACCAAGTCAGACTTCACTGAGGCATCTTTCTGGGGTGGGAGTGTGTAAACTGTTGTGTTTTCATGGGAATCTCAGTGATGGATCAGAAGTATTTTCATTACATTGACTTTCTTCCTAACATTTCTTGCTAATATATGTAGAAAGGAAAGTAACCTTTATGTTTTTATTGATGCTAGAATTCAGGTTAAAAGTACAATGTACTTCCGAAGATGAATATCAAGGCCACAAGGGCATTTTTGAATAACTATAAAGGTCTCTTTTTCTCCCCACATGAAAAAAAAAAAAAAACACTGCAATAATTTATATGCCGTCAACTATTGTGCAGTTCGGCGGTGGTTATTATTATGCAGCTTATCAAGTATGTGTAATTAGCTAAGTGACTTTTACTTCCTATCACAATGATGTTGATTCACAAAGTCATAAATAAAGATGCTATTGAAGAATGCATAAATAGAGCACAGCGCATAAAAAAATGTGTGCTCGAGAAAAACATAAGGGCATTGAAAGGTAAGCCAGTAAGTGACCTTTCTCCTGGATAACTTCAGAGAGAAAGAATTTATTAGAAATGCATTTTTCATTATTCTTTGGATTATTGGTTTCATCAGCGTTATTCATTAGTTGGCAAAGAAGTATGTAGGGTGTACTATTTACATCGGCAAGGTTTGGACTAATCTGTAGTTGGTCTGAGAACAGCACCTACAGAATCTTACTGAAGATGCGTGGTTCATATTCTGAAACTGTCATGCCTTTATATATTCTTAACTAAGCATTTTTAAGTATTATGCTTGGAAATTTGATGTATCTTGTTACTAAATAGATTCAACTCACTTACTAACTACACTATCCCAAAGTCTGCATAACAAGGATTATATCTGTAATTTTCTGTATAAATAATTGTTTTTGAATGAACAAAAAATGAAAGTTTAAAGGCTATGTTTAAATATAGCAGAAGAAATTTTATTCCCAACCCTTCGACTCCTTTTTCCTCTAACATGAAGGCCTTGCATGGTCCCTTCAAATAATCTCATTATCATCTTGGCTCAAGAAGTTGTTGGCCATTTCAAATATATTTATGCCTCTACCAAAATGTGTTGCATAGTGGCTATACATTCTTTAGCAGAATTCCAATGCTTTATAAATGGTGGTTGAGAAACTATAAAAATAGTCGTGTTGTCCTTTTCCTAGGTGTTAATGAAATACTAGTGTGCCATTATTTACCTTTGTTTTTTGTAAACATGTACAGTCATTTCTAGAGGCAGATGGACCCTATTCCTGTGCCAAGTACACTATAGTCTGTGCATACTGTATTCACTGAGACGTATTTCTAATTGGCAATTACAAGCTGGGTTGTATTCAAGAGAGTCAGTAATGAACAAGGCAGTGAATCCTCTTCCCTTAGAGTTCACATTCAAGTAATTCTACAAAGAACACCACCCTTTGTGCACTTGATTTGTAGAAAGGGAGGAAAATATTTTCCTTGCTCCAAGAGATACTGCTTTATAATTTTTAAGTAGAGCTTTTATAATATTTTCTTGTGCGTTTAAAGAAAAGAAATGTACTTTGATCAGTGGGTTGCCTTCCTTTCATTTTAAAACAGGTCCCAGTGGCACCTGTTTATAATTATAATCTATAATTTTGTATATCCTGAGATAGTTTTAGCCATATGTTAATTACCATCTAAATATTTCTTTAGGGTTTTATAGTGGCAAAATTGAAAAGAACAATGAATGCTTAAAACGGGATGACCACTAAAACTTGGGAAATAGATAATATGATTGAAAATGGTATTTTGACATAGTTGATTTTTGCATTTATACATTAGATGGTTTGCATGATTTATCCATTTTTTGGAGTTTTTTTTTTAATGTTAATCTTGTATCTCCTACTAGCACCAATAGAAGTGAATATGGCTTTAATTCTTGCCCATAGTTCATAAGTAGATAGGTTGATTCACATAGTACAAATATTTGTGAAGAAATAGTCATGGATCCCTTTAACTTTGTTCTTTTTTCCTTTTTGAAATTTTATTCTTTGTGCACTCAATGTCATCAGCTCTTCTCACAATATTTTGAGTCTGTGAACTCACAGTATTTTAGATAGATGCAAAGCTCACTTTAATATAACCAGGTTAAACCAATGCTATCAACTAATTTTCAAAATTACACCTATTTCAAAAATAGTACACTTAATTTCATACTGTCCAAACCACAATCTTCAAACATCTCTCTGGTTGCTATCAAAGGGTAGTTTAACTGACTCAATTTTCCCTTTGGTTCTCTACATTATTCTCTTGGGAATGTGCTAACAAACATTGAGGTGGGCAAACACTGAGGCGATAAACATGAGAAAGAGGAACAAGGGACACCGAGAATCCACAACAAACTAATTGGCGCCTGGATACCTTGGTCCTGTGCAGCCTCGTATTTCTCAGCATTTCAGCTATTATTTGCACAGTTTTTCTGAGAGAATACAAAATTGATTTTATTTTTACAGTGGTAAGACATCATTAATCACATTTTTATTTAACCTAACTTTGTTATACAGATTAAAAACTTTATAGATGGCTCTAGTATAATTTACTACCTCAGCATTTTCTTCCTGATTTTCAAAAATATTGTATATGTTTTGCTTAATAATCTTCACTTAAAGTGATATTTATTCAATAACACTTTCCACCAACTTATGATGTATTTAATTTTTTGTTTCACATAGAAAGTGGTTTATCCCTCATTAAATGCATATAACAAAGAATCCTAGTTGTGTCAATGTATTTGGAATTTTAAAAGAGCACTATATTCAAGAATTCGCTTTCTTCTGGCTGATGTATTTCTACCTGATTTATTTATTTTTATTTTTATTTTTTTCTACCTGATTTATTTAATCATTTACCAAATATTTATTGAGTGCTTTCTCTGTACTAATTGTAGCCCAAGACCTGAGAGACATATTAGTGAACAGAAGAGAAGAAAGATCCTTGTACACTGGAAGCTCATATCCTAGTGCATGGAAGAAGGTTTAGTACACAAAACACAAGACTCAACTGAATTTAAATGATGAGGAGATAAACAAAATATGGAAGATCAGGAATGCAGATCTTCCATGCCTAATCCTCAATCCTCGAGGGTAAAGGCAATTTTAATATATCAGAATAGTTCTTGAACATCCCTGAAGGAGATTTTTTTTCTTTTAATGCAGGGTCTCACTACTCAGTGAGGACTCATAGCAATTCTCCTGACTTTTGCCTACCTAGTGCTGGGATTACAAGTGTGCACCACCATGGCCAGACTCCATCGCTGGCTCAGCATGCCCAGGGCTGGGGCTGGCACAATATGTGGTGACAGGGATCGAACCCTAGTCCCTGCGCTTACCCAAACAAGCGCTTAGTCCTCTGAGATATATTGCCAGCCCTGGATTTCTGCAAAGAATACAAAGAGCTTGTGTAAAAGTTTTAAAGGAGAATTTACTTTGCATTTTTTAAGCAACATTTAGGAATATAGCTTATTGGGAAAAGTAAGAGAAAGTCAGTAAAGGTAAGAAAAGCTTGGATTCCATTCTTCAAAGACCTTTTGGCTGGTGTATTGAGAGTAAGTTATGGGGGAACATAGACAAACAGAATGAGAAGATGTGGAAAGATCTTACCGTAGTGCAGGCTTGGACTGGGGTAATATCAATGGAAGTGATTCTCCATGTTTTGAAAATGATATTTCTTGATCAGTTTGTTGTAGGCTGTAAAAGGTTACTAGATTTTTGGTCTGAATATTTGTAGGAATATATATAGCATTATTTTTTATTTTTCTGGCAGAACCAGGGATTGAATTCAGGCCCTTGCTCTCGCCAGGGAAGCACTTATTCCACCGAGCCATCTCCCCAGTACCCATTTACCATTAATTAAAGTGAAAAGAAAGAGTATGGGATGGTTCGAGGAGGGACATTGTGGAACAATTGTGCCTTCAATTTTTGCAAATGAATTTCTATTGGGTCGTAGGCGCCTTATGCTTTGGAATGGATTTAAGTAAGAATGAGGGAAGATAAGATGTTCCTAAGCATAAATAATTAATTTAATGAATTTGAAAGAGAGCCCAAAAAATGGGTGTGTGAAAGCAATACAGTTTGCTTTAGGGAACAAAAGAGATGGAAGAAATATCAGCGTTTAGAGGAAGGAACAAAATATTACCCTAATCCAAAAAAGAAACACTTCCATATTGAGGCAAATACTGATTGTTCTGTTTGAAACATCAAATGTATGTTTTAAAATGTATACATTAAAGGAAAAGTAAGTTACATGAAGTAATGCATCACTAAATATTGGACATGGCTCTACTGCCAAAAAGTTTTGACTTTAAGTTCTGTGGATAGTCCTTGTAGGATAAGCATGTTCTAATGCAAATTATTTTATTTTAAATTATGGCTAGTAAATGACCAGTTTTAGGCTATTAATGAATGTAGGAAAAAGATGGGAGAAATTTTCACATGACCTTCCAGTATAAGTAAGAAAGATGGGATTTAACACAAAATTGGGAGTTAGGGATTTAAAAGTTAAAAAAAAATCATTTAATTTTTTTTTCACTAGTACATGTTAGCCGCACATCACATTTATGTCTGTTGTGCTAGATGGCACACAGGCCTAACACCTCTCAGTTTCTTATTTTTCTTACCCTTTCCCTCCTATCTCTCCCCTCTCCACCCATGTTTAGCAGGTAACTTCAATTAACACATTGCTAGATAATGCAGCTCAGCATGTGCACAAGAGTAGAAAGGGTGGGCTTTAATTCTTGTCTAATTGTTCCCAGTTTAATTGTGTCACGTGAAAAATTAAGGCTATTGAGATCAAATTTACATTTGTGAGTGCTTACTACGTTCTTTATTATCACATCGATCCACTATGATTATCACCACATTTATAGATGCAGAAATAGAGAAACAAAGAAGTGTCCTATCTATAAACTCATAAAGCTTTGGTGGCCAACTAATTTGTATTTCCTTCCAGAGGACTGCTTTAGATTGGAGGAAGTAAAACAAAACAACAGAAACAGACCAACAGCAACAAAAGAGTCCTGTTTATTTGGCGACTTAGAACAAATAGAAAATGAAATTGGAGGCCAATTTGTTAGTATAAAAATCACCTCTTACTGAAATAATTGCAACAGCTGGTTCATTTTGGATCTGAAGATGAATAGGAAACCAGATTGAACCAGAGATTTGACTGCATATCTGAATTACTGGCTGTGGACACACGTAGTTAAATCTTCTGAAAGCTAAAAAATTTAAGTTGAAACTCTGAAATGAAGTAGATCTAAAGGGCTGTAAAATTTTAAAAGAACAACATCAATTGTTCCATTGTTTACTGACAGGCAGAGAGAGTCTCTTGAAGCAGATGATTAAAAGACCATTAGGGGTGTCCAACTCAATTTTTCCAGAGGATAATTTTTTTCTTATAGAAATAGAACTTGAAGTTGAAAACTGTAAGACATATTGCCACAAGAAAACAAGATTTATGTTATGATATAAATCTTTTGTAGAATTGCTATCCTTTCTCCTGTTCTATGTAATACCTTGCCCTTACGTACTGTTTTCAAAGATAGAGCATACTATGCACTTAATAATTAAAGAATCACTTCTTTTATGGAATTCTATAGTATTTACCATGAAAGATGCATTGATAATTTTTCTTGGCCCTTAATATTATTCTTTTGAATACTTCTCCCCCCACCGCATACACACACACCATGACTGTAGGCAGGTTAGGTCATTGTCAAAAAAGTACAGCACATGTCAATATTCTAATAACACCACACAGACTAATTCTAGATTTGATAATCTTAAGCTCTGGACTAGTTATGGATGGATAATTTCTAAAAATAAATCTTCATTTAAATTAAATTTATTTGTAACTCACATAACAACAAAAATTGCATGCACTAATGGGATAATAAGTGCTGTTTTGATACATATATCCTTGTATAATGTTTAAATTACATTTCACATAACTGTATCCTCAAATGTTTTCCATTTATTTATGGTGAAAGCATTCAGATTTCTTTTGCTGAGCTTTTTGCTGTCATATAGTAGATAATTATTATCTGTAGCACTGTAGCATGCAATAACACAGGAGAATTTGTTGGTCTTAGCAGTTAGTTATTCACTGGCCATTGGTCAGTCTTTCGCAATGGAAAAGAGTCTTTCCCATGTCCCCTGCCCCTGAGAGCCATCATTCTACTTTCAACTTCCTTCTTTGAAATTAACTTTTAGATTCCACACCTGATTTCATATGGTGCTGGTTTTTCTGGGATGGGTTGATCATCCTGTAGTTATTTATAAATAGACAGATTACTTGACCTGAAACTTTCTGCCCAGGAAGGCCACAACTAACTAGTGCCTGATTTAATTACCAGTAATACCTTCTGAGGGATGTGAGGGAAACTCTGTGAGGGTGCATGCTTGATCTGTAGATGGCCACGTTCTCCTTAAAACTTTTCTCAAGGTGCTCTCTCCCTGTGTATGTGCTCAAATCACCTCTGTTCTATGGTACTAGAACCCAAGCTTATGACCTCCCCTTGACTAACTGTATCTGTAGCTATCCTGTTTTTGTAGAAGTCATATTCTGTAACACAAATTAATAAATTAAAATGCAATTATCACAAATAAACAAACCCACAGCAGTTATAGTCTGAGGTTCAAATGTACCTATATTATTGAGGAGCTCAAAGGACTTTTTACTTTATATAAACTTCAGCCACTTATTTGCTTCAGTAGAATGCCATCATTATTACCATTTTATAGTAATATACTGTATATGTATACACTTAAGTATATATATATAATATACATATATATATTATATATATATAATATATATATATATATGTTATTTATATTATTGCTTTTTGGAATTAAGGGACATTACTGGAAGTTGGAGTTAATGGAGAATACTGAAGGGTATACAAAACCTACCTCTATTCTTTAGAAGGATTTTTATTGGTGAATTATTATTTTTAATGTTATGACTTTTATTAAACAATGAATACTTAACAGGAAACATATCAAAAAATACAGCATTAATTTTTTATTTTTATTGTTTATAAAATAATGTTAAAATCTTTCCACATTGGTTGTTTGTTGATTTACAAAGTCTAAAAGTAAATTCCTAAATGAAGTACAATCAGAATACCAATAGCCCTCTGAAAATAATATTCGCTTCCATTATCACGCCTAGGGCAACCTCACACATGGGATCAGCATGCTTCAGGCACACATATAACTTGCACTGACAGCACATATGCTTAGCTTTCTTGTCGGTTTCTTTTTTCTTTGTGGAACCAGGGGTTGATCTCAGGTCCTTGTGCTTGCCAGGCAAGTGCTTATTCTATTGAGCCATCTCTCCAGCCCCTCCTGTCTATTTTGTAGGTCATACTTGATAGCTGAGCTATCTCACCAGCCCCTTATTTTGTTATTTAAAAGCTGCCACTTTAGGCTTCATTTTTCTTGAGGTTTCTATGTCAATTTTTCCAGCATGTTGCAGTGTTTGTCTGAGCTGTACCAGTTTTCTTTTTCTTTGCCATATATAAGGCCAAGGTCACGTCTTACTGAAATCCAAAGACTGTACTATACAATCCTCTGTTTTGAAATTGAAACTTTTTATTGGGACTTTCTGCTTGATGCTTGTACACAGTTGCTAGCTGGTCAACTTGTGCTTTCTTAGTAAGTGGTTCATCAGTTGGAAACTGGTGAACAGATCTCAAGGGTTCCATTCTGATGAGTTTGAGAAATGAGAAAAACAGGTCTGTTCACAGCAACATTTGGAGTATTACTACACAAATAAAGACACTGTGGCTGACTTCCAAGATAAAAGGATAGTTAAGATAGCTGTATAGCTATGTTGCTAGTTTCTCTTAGTTCATAGCACAGAAAGTTTTGTGCTAATGTTGTTCAGATAACATTTTATGCCTTTGTCTTACACCTTTAGTAACTACAGTGAAGGTAACAATGCACAATATATTAATTATTGTTATTCTCCTATTAGCCTGATTTGAAACAGTTTTTATTTTTATTTCTAGTTTTTTTATTTTTATTTTTTTAATAAAAAATAAGTTGATGTCTTTGCATCTAGCAAGATATATAGTTTTATAACCTATTTTGAACATATTTTGGCATATGCTGCTTACAGCCACATTGGCCAGGCTTTTCATATGTCATTGTACTGAACTAGGCTACTTCTACAAGAAAAATCAAAGGAAAACTTTAAAAAAAACAAATCCTAAATTCAAAAAGTTCAACCATGAGTATTTCATGGGAAAAGGTCATCTGTTGCTGCTCTGGAGTCCCTGCGCACACCTGGCCATCTCTGTGCAGGTGGGCAAATGCATACCTGGGCTCCTGTTCCCTCCAGGCACAGCTGCTGGGAGCCACAGTCAGATTCCATTATGGAAGGTCTACCTCCCATGATGCTCAAGGATGCACATACAGGATGCAGAACATTGTGTGGGTAAAAATCTCACTGTGAGACTTTTTCACAAGTGTACCCACTTTGGTATTTGTCATACCAAGTGGGTGAAAATAATATCACTTTCTGTGTTCTTCAGGTGCTGAAACTGAGATGCATAGGTGGATATCAGTATGCTAAAATTCATAATTTCATTAGAGAAGTGTGAAGGGAATTGTGATAATCTACAATAGCACCCCAAGTTACATTACTGTCCAAGGTCACATGCCTGTTAAGAGTAGGAAGACTCCTACTTAAATGAAAACTGAGCTTCATGTGCTGCTTCACTTTTCCACATTATTCCATATGACAGCATTGATTCTATTCTACTAAGAGATTTCTTTCATTTACCTTTGAGATATTATTCTACCAACTAAGGGTACAATGTATTAGCTCACATTTTTTAAATACCCAATGTTTAATTTTGTGTGGACAAAAATGATTCACTTTTTTTATACTTCTTGAATTTTACACATTTAATCCTGGAGGTTGTTCACATGCAAACATGTTTTTAGTTAAAATTCAGAACCTATCAATTAATCACTCTAGTAGCATTAACTTTCCCTTCTTTTTCATTTGTCACAATTATATAATTTGACAGAGTCCTCTGTAAAATAATTCTTAATTTAAGACCTACTTCTTCGTTTACTCTAACCCGATTCATCTACTATCTAGGTAGTGATAACATTAGAAAAATTAGTTATAACCAATAATTTTCATGAAAACCATACATAAGTTTAGGAAAATCAGGTTAAAATCATCCATGAAAGAATTTTATTAGAAGGATTGGGAATTACTATTAATGTAATTATAATTTTCAAAGTTAAAAAATTGTATTAATCAACAATAAGCCTAATTATCTTTTTCCACCTTCAGTACTGAAAGAAAATGTCTTTGCTCTTTTCTTTCTCCGTTTTACACCAAGAAATGCTGTTGCATCACTCAGCCTTAGAATGATGTCGTAAAACATTGCTGTACATATTGTTCCCAAGGAAAAAAAATTTCCACTCTATTTCCACCAAAACTTTTCCTTTTCTTTTTTCTTTTAATGTATTTGGTATAGGGACTCACTGCGCAGCTCAGACTCGTAGTGATCTTCTTGTGTTTAGCCTCCCAGTGCTGGGAGTACAGGTGCGCACCACCACGTCCAGTCTCCAGTGATCCTGAGGGCAAGGCCGGAGCGGCATGTGGTCCGGGGAACGAACCCCAGTCCCTGTGCTTGCCTAAGCAGGCACTTAGTCTGCTAAGCTATCTCAAAGGCTCTCCACTAAAACGTTTGAAATTCTTTTTTCCCCCTATCTCTTCCACAGGTGAAGTGAAAGGGAGAAGAGATAGGTTGGAAGGTGTAAATGTGGACAGCCCAGAGATGATGACAGGAGTAATTGGGAAGCCCTACCATATAGCAGTTACTATAGCTGCTCCCATAAAGGGGGAAACCACTTATTCAGAACATGTATGTTCTTTCAGACTTGGACTTCCAAATCTTTCGATGACTGATATGTACCTGGGATGCAGGCTCTCTGGAAAAAGGAGTTTCTTGAGCTGGCCCTAATCGTTTTCCTGCTAGGTTCCACTCACTGTCTTTTTCAGCAGATCTTTTCCCTGATCATCAGCAGGTCAGGACTCATTCAGTGGCTTTAAGCTTTCATCGGAAAGAACCTTCCTGGCCTTCTAGGTACTCAGAAAGCTGAGGAAGGGAGATAGCTAACTCTGAGGCTTGTCTGGGCAGTGTGACACTGTCTTAAAGTAAAATTTAATGGAGTAACTGAGAATGAACCTCAGTAGTAGAGCCACGCCAGCCACAACTTTCGGTTTCAGAAATGCTCTGAGCTGGGCAGCCATGTGCCGAGCAGGGCTACTTGAGGCACTCCTCGCTCCCCAGCATCACCCACATGCAGGGAAACAGCGACGCGCACCGCCAGGATGGCTTAGCTCCGTCCCTTACACATAGACTTCAGCTTCAATTGTAAGACTTCTATTTTTCTTTTAAAGGAGGACAGAAATGAGTGTGTCCCTTTAAAAATGCATTTTGAAGTCATATATTTAGAGAATGAAAACTGCTTGTGCAAATTTGAGGAGAAACTTTTCTAAATGGCCACTTAAAAGTTTTGTATTTCCACAATTTCTGAAAGAGCAAACATGAGATTATTTTTTCTTGTTTTTATTTCAAAAGACCTCTGCATGTGTGTTTATCCATGGCTTAGCAGATTATATTCTAAGGAGAAAATAAAATGAAACCTTGTAGAATATTTATGCTATGACCACAAATTGTCATTGCGTAGAAAATTTTACAACCAGGAATTTACGGATGATTGTTCTTTCCGATGTCTGTTTTACTTTCTGTCCTAACTACACTGCCTGTTTCTCTAATGTAGCCATTCTCCCTCTATCACTTAGCCAGAGCGTTGGAAGGCAAATACCATCTTTCCAGCACTGTTAGAGGGTTAGATATCAGGCTCAGATCAAAGTCCTCAGTGGGCTTACATTTCAATGACCTCCTGCCAGCAACAACCAGCAGGCTGTTGAATATTACCAATTAAAAGTAAACTTGATATGTTTACAGTATTAAAGCCAAAGAAAGGAATAGCTGCTTCATTGAAGGAAAAAAAAAGTTAATGATATGGTTATTTTGCACTGGGTTTCTCATAATAAAACATTTAATTGAGTCCCTAAATGTGTATGGGGCACAAAATATGCAAATCAGAATAAAACACATCAGGCATAACCAAAACTGTAATTATAGAAGCCTTTTGTCTGAGCTCACCTTAGCTGCTCTGCCAAGAAACACTGGTTTAAAAGTTTTTATCCATCTGTTAGAAAAAAAAAACAAAAACAAAAACTACATTTTACCTGCCCAAATCTCTTTAAGGCTCAGAATTCTTTGGCTACTGATGCAGCAGCTGCTGAGTTACTGATTATAGTTCGCTGTTTCCAGAGGTAAATTAACAGCTACTGCTATCCAGTTCTTTCCTCACTCTTGTGCAGAGTCCTGGGGTAGACCCCAAAGATACTGAGATAAAATAAATTCTTTGAAGAGACACAGTCAGGAGACCTCACTATCTCACCAGGCAGGTAGAGCCAAAACAGCAAATGACAGTGTGGTAAGGGCCAGAGGAACAGAGAGAAGAGGCCCTTAGGAAACACAGCAGAGAGGGATCTGGTTTGGAGGAGCTTCAAGATTGAAATTTGTCCTTAAAATGAATATTCAGAGGTGCACACTCTAGCCATGTCTTCAAAGCTGAGCACACTCTGTATGACCACGTCCTTGAGCAATTCTAGGTCAAAATATTTGCAGCACTTACGTAAAATATGTGATTTCTTATTTCTTTGTGTATGTGAACATGTCTGCCCCTGTCTCCCTTCCTCCAGTTTCTCCCAGATATCTATTATCTTCTTTTCATGTTTTTACATTACCAGGGTTTAGAAACACTTGTGATCTAATGAAGTCTGTCCTGGGTTAGGAAATGTCACTTCCACTCTTTACAAAATATAATATTGTAATAGGATTGAAATATGAATCTTCACAATGAATCACCCATGGTCACTTAAATGCATAGCCTTTGCACAAAGCAATTTTTTCCACCTCCTGGTCTGAGGACCAGAGACAGCTATAACACTAGCTTTCAGACAAGGCAGGAGTTGATTCTTGCAAGGCCTTGGGAACCAACCATCCCCTCATGAGGGGACTTTCTCAGGATGCATGAGGGTGGCTTCTCCTGCTACTCATGGACCTACAGGCTTTGTCTTTCTACAGGTACCCTTCATTCTGTGTCCATTTTATGTGTCCTGATCAATAGCCTGCACCATTTCTAGCTTGAGCTACTATACTAGCCTTATAAGACATCTTATTTCCATGCTTGACCTTGAAATTCATTCTACTTCTAGCTGCCAACGTGAACTTTAAACTCTAAAATCAATCATATCACTTTGTTCTTCATCTGATTAAGGATTTTCTGTTAATTCTAAAGACAAAACATCTTACCATGGCCTAGAAGGCCCTACAGGATGAATCCTATCTACATGTGCCATCTCTTCCCATGTAGATCCCCTCCTCTCAACATTGTAACCTTGCTGAGCTTCTGATTCATAGAATGCCCAAACTCCCTCCTGACTCAGGACTTTGGCTCTCATTCTCTTCACCTTTAATGTATAACATGTGGCACTTCCCTTGTCTGGCTCTGTATCAACCATGGGACTCTATCAAATCAGCCTACCCTGACCATTCAGTAGGGCCAACCTACTGAATAACCTTTGGTTATTCTTTCACATCTCTTTGATTATAATCTTCATTCAGTTGTATGTCCATATGGAATTGTCTTGTTCTCTTATGTGCCTACAACTTTATTCTGTGTTTTTCCCAGGAGGATATTTTGTTTGTTCACTACTTACTTACACAGCATTCATAAGGGATTCAACAAATATTCACCAAAAACCTAAATAGCCTTAAGAAACAATGCACTTGGTTGGAAATAGCCTTCATCTCCCACCATCTGCATTGGTTTGAGTGATACTATACATTATCATTCCTCACCAGACATGGTAGAAATTCTGTTCTCTTTGGCTACATAATCACTATTTGTTTATGTCAGTTTTCCTCAAATGAAGAAAATTTCAAAGGCAACATCAGAGTTCTTAACTAAAGAATAACAATGTGCAGTGGCTCAGTTTCTGACAGCTATAAGAGGACTCTGTTGCAGGGACCCTTGAGGCCAAGTGACTGCCAACAGGAGAAGCTCTTGGATCCCAGCCCATGCATGTGACTGCCAGGCTTACTGCCTCTGCACTGAATTTATGTTTTCATACAGGACACCAACAAAGCTTGTGTATAATAGAAGCGCTGAGAGTAATTTTCCTTTTCCAAGCCAGACACCTCATTTTGCCTTCTCTATTTTAATTTACTTTTCCTCATACCCAACCCCAGTTTACCTCCCCTGACAAAAGTATCTTCTTTCCTAAGATACTTTCCTATCTTCTCTTTATCCTTGTTTTGCTGTCTACCTTTCTGATAGGGCTTCACACCACTTGTACTGAAGGCATTTATTCCAGGTTAGGGAAGAGGCAGAGTCTGAGTACTGTACTAGAAGAGGTATTATTGGATGTATAATTATACATCAAATTGATGCATAATTGGATACATTGATGGGCAGCCTCATGTAGGCACTCCAATGATCCTTTCTGGTACCATTTGGTCCTCTCTTGGCTGACTATCATTAAAATGTGCATGTGTTCAGTATTATTTTGCTCTTTTGTTCATTTACTGCATATTAGCAACTGCAACATTTTCCAAGCAAAGCCTGAAATCACCTACAGTGAACCCAATCAAAGAGTGTAATGTCACTTTATGTGTAGCACCTTGGGCAAAATGTCTGGAACATGATTAATGTTAAGTAGCATTAATCATGTTACTTAGTGACATGATTACTTAGCTAGCAAGAAAAATAGAGAGGCCAGGGAATTGTGTAGTCAGTGGAAGCTGAATAAGAATATTATGGACTGCAAACACTTCAACATAGATGCAAGATACAAGTCTGGCAGAAAGACTACATATATGTCCCATGAAGTACTGATAGCTAATAGAGGATAGATGTTATAATAGAAAAAACTGGCTTGTGGGTTAGTTATCAGTACACTCAAACCAAGACATGAGTTTGAAATACCCCACACTTGACTAAATTCATAATAATTTTTGAACAAAGGATCCTGCATTTTATTTTTCTTTGGCCTCATAAATTATATTGCCAATATTATTTTAAGTTTTGCTGGGATCGTCCCCTACAGAACACCTACATAATAGTGAAAAATAATAGAATGTATTTGTGCCCATTCAATAGTTGTATTGAAACATTCCAATAAAATGCTAGGACCACTTGTGTTTGTACTCTACCAGTCCTTTTCATATTTAAGGGGAACAGTGAAAAAAGGAGACATATTATAATTCAGGGGAAATAAAATGTCTGTTCTCTTAGTCTTGCTTTAATGAATTTATTTGTTACTTGATCAAATCTTTACTGAATGCTTAGTAAGTTCTAGCCACTGAAGATAAAAATACCAGGATGTGGTTCTTGCCCATAGGAGACATTAAAACAATCAATAATAAATTTATTATAATAGACATCACTTGATAGTTCTTTGTACCTGAGCCCATCATTATTTTATTTAATTATTCAGCATTTTAGTGCAGGGTCTACAGAGTCTATAGTGCTTACTACATAGATCAGACTCATAGTGATCCTCCTATTTTTAGCCTCACAAGATTTGGGATTGCAAGCACACACCACAATGCCCAGTCTCAATTGCCACCTCAGCACACCGCGGGGGCAGGATTGGCATGGCACACCAGGGATTGAACCCTGGCCACTGCATCTGCCTAAGCAGGCACTTTAATCTGCTGCGTTATTTGGCTGATCCCTCAGCCTTATTTTAATGTTTGTGTACTGATGTATTCTCACAAAAAAATTATGAAAGTGCAGTGATAGTGTTTCTTCTTGCTGAGGAGAAAGACGAGATTATATAAATTGTTCAGCTTCATACAAAAAAGGTGACAAAGCAAAGATTCTCAGCCAGGCCATATGGGATCATTGTTTGCACCTCTAGTTATTAAGTTAAAAAATAGGGGCTGGGGAGATGGCACAGTAGAATAAGTGCTTCCCTGGTAAGTGCAAAAGTCTGAGTTCAATCCCCGGTTCCACCAAAACATATATATATTAGAGGAGCTGTGAGAGAAGTAAACTTCATGCATCCTGCATGGAATGATGTATCTCACAGGAGGAAAGGACCCACCAACTCTTTCCTGGGTAGGAGCTGATGAGTGAGTGAATGCCATTGCAATCATACTTGATATACAGTGTGAAGCAAGAGGAAGTGGAGGCACTGGGATGGGTGAGAAATGACTACACTAGGCAGAGATAGTGCCACGGGCTCAGTCACTTGGAGCTCCATATTGCATCTGAATCTTGGTGACTGAAGACCTTGGAGCTTTTCTTTGGATGACATCAGTTCACTGAAGAACTTGTATAAAAGCTTGGCCTGATTCGATTGTCACCACTGAATGCTTTCCCTGGCCACAGTGCACATGATGGAATTCAAGGATCTTGAACCACTGTAAAGCATAATTCCATATGTACTGTGGCAGGGTATAAGACTATGAGGTCTTCACCCAAGACAAAGGTCAAAGGATAGAAAGGAAGAAGAGTGAAATGGGAAATATTTACTGACACTACGTAGGGTTTTGGCTCTGGCCAGGTACTGAGAAGGGCTGAGAGTGAGAAGCAGGTCGGGATGACTCTGGGATGACCTGAGCAGGAGTCATCTGGTGTGGCTGCCCCTATTCCCCCTCACAGGGCTTCTGTGGCCTCCCTTTTCCACAACTCAGGAAGGAAATGCAGAACTGAGACTGAGGGTGAACAAACATAGAGTTAGGTTGGAGAAAGAGGAAATTCTGGAAGACAAGAAAATTTTTAGGGTTGGGGAGATAGCTCAGTAGAATAAGCACTTGCCTGGCAAGTGCAAGGTCCTGAGTTCAATCCCTGGTGTAGCAAAAAAAAAAAAAAAAGAAAAAAAAAAGAAAAAGAAAGAAAGAAAGAAAGAAAGAAAGAAAGAAAGAAAGAAAGAAAGAAAGAAAGAAAGAAAGAAAGAAAGAAAGAAAAAGAAAATTTCTAGAAAACAAAGAGAAGAAGCCGGGCGTGGTGGCGCATGCCTGTATTCCCAGCACTGGGGAGGCTGAGGCAGGAGGATTGTTGTGAGTTCGAGACCAGCCTAAGCTACAAAGTGAGCTTAAGGCCAGCTTGAATTGCATAGTGAGACCCTGTCTCAAAAA
>PVKA01012132.1:24288-58801 GCA_004027165.1 Ctenomys sociabilis | reverse complement strand
CCATCCATCCATCCATCCATCCATCCATCCATCCATCCATCCATCCATCCATCCAATCCATCCATCCACTTAAATGCAGCCCCACTCATTCATCCAATTGCAGAACCATCCATTCGTTCAACAAACAGGTGTTCTCTGTCTACTTAGTTCAGGCCCTGTGGAGCCAACTGCAGCTCTGAGACAGGCTGTAGAGGAAACCAATACAGAGAGCCAGAGATGGCAACCTTGTGTGAGGGACAGCAGGGCAAGTTTTCTTGGAGCAGCAAGGATGAGGAGGAGCCAGCAGGGAGAAGGAGTAGATGAAGAAAGAGCTAGCAAGGCTGATGAGGCATGGCTGATGGCTGTGGTGGAAGCCGGAGCAAGGGCATACCCCACTGCACAGTGGGAGGTGGCAGCAGATGGGCTGGCTCTGCCCCAGAGGCTCCAGGCTGGTGCGTGAGTGAAGCTGGGGTTAATGCTACAGTGTGGGTGAGGATGCCGGAAGTGCGGAGTGCGACACACATTCTACTGTGTGACATTGTCAGCCTTGGAGAATTGAGGGACAGCAAAGTCCCTCCACAGGTGACCCCTAAAACCTCCCCTGTGGGCCGGGAGCTGCCCTGCGGAGTTGAGGACATGGGTCAGCATCAACTTGGTGCAGCACCTCCCTGGGCTCCTTCTTGGCCCCAGGCTCAGGGGACCTCCCCTCCATCTCATCTGTGCCCAGCACATACCTGTGTGCTCCCCGGTGGAGGGCGCTGAACTGCAGGCCCCAGGAGATTCGCCCACCCAGGACCCCAGGGCGTGCGCAGATTGGGATGTGCGTCTTTCTGTAACGTGACTGAGGTGGAAGCCTTGGAGGGAGGTGACTGTCCAGGCAGGGTTCGAGCAGGACCCAAGTCCAGGGGTAGTGTCCTCACGAGAGAACAAGGCTGCCTGAAGACCTGGGCAGCGGTTGGAGAGGCCGAGATGCAAGAAGGATTGCAGGTCTTGGACCCCAGAGAGAGCAGGAAGGAGCTCTGGCGGGAGCCACCCTGCCTGCGCCACAGCTGGCAGAGAAACATTCCTGATGTTTGAAGCCTTTGAATTTGAGGCTGTTTGTCGTGGCACATGTGGGACACCCACACACCTGTCCACTGCTGCTGGCTGCCTGCTTGCTTCTTGTCCCGCAGGTCTTTCCCGGAGAGACTGTGGAAATGCACATGGTTAACCATTTCTGTCCCAAGGCACTGGCATACAGTATGCGCCCTCGGGAGCTTGTGAAGCTGTGCGGAGCAGCGCAGGGAGCAGCGCAGGGCCCTTGACCTCCGGGAGCTCCTTGGTCATCATCTTGGTGCTGGAGAGGTCTCCCTGTAATTCCTCTTAAAGGAAGAAGAGGGCCCTTGGGAGACAGCTGCTGGGCCAGAGACCAGAAAGGGCAGACTTCTATAGACATCTGAAGGTAAAGCAGCCCCACTGAGCTGATAAATAAGAGTCGTGTACCATTCATTTTATTTTTACATTTTAGGGAAGGGTCTACAGGGTGTTCAGGGTCTTACTACTAGATTGGATTCGTAATGAGACTGGCTCATTAGAAGTGTTTTCACTGCAGGGTGACTGGGAACATGGCCTGGAAGGAGACAGCACCCTCCCTGGGCCCGCCCCTTCCTCCTTGGGCCCTCCCCTTCCTCCCTGCCCCCCCCCCCAGGTTCCTGGCCCTCCCTGCTTCCTGCCCCCCCTCTAGGAGCAGCTTCTTCCTCACCAGGTCTTCCACCAGGGCTCCCAACCTCGAGGAGCTGTGAGCCAAACAAATCTCTTTTCTATGGTGTCAGGTATTGCACCTCAGTGATGCGACAGTGACCAGGACATGGGCGCTTCTGCCGGAGTATTTGTATTTTCTCCCGTAGCTTTTTCTTTGCATTAACGTCACACGTTCTTACTACCTAGACCCTGGGAGCCTCAGATCGATTTCTAATCTCACATTATCTCCTATACGTTTTAGACTGTGTGAGCTACAGAGTCCTCTCGATCCTGGGGGTAGAAAACGCCACCAGTTATACTGCTGGAGCAAAATATTAAAATTTCCAAAGTTTCCCCCCTACTCCTAAGAACCAGGCTGCTATCGGCTCCCACAAACCCACCAGCTCCCCAAGGCTCCCCATGTGATTGCAGGAGGCCTTAGGAGACACCCAGATGGGGAAGCCACAGCGGCCCACATCCCAGACTTGCAAGACAGGCAGGTCCAGGTCTGAGAAGGGTAGGGGGTGGCGGTGGAGGTGGAGGCCCCTGCTGGGCAGTCCAGTCTCTGCCCAGGCACACTGGGGAGGAGGCCCAGGCAGGAGGGGAGAAAGTGCTGTCTGTCCCTGGACTCCTCCCAGCCAGAACTCCGTGGGCACCAGCTGCAGCCTGTCCTTGTCCTCCCCACCGGCCTCGACATCCCAGCATTCCCGAGGCCCTCTGAGGTTCACTGCCCTGTCCTCGGCAGGAGGAGCAGAGGGTGCTGGGCCTGGGCCCCTGGTGGTGGAGGCCCGGGTTCACCTGAGCAGCACTTGGCCCGCCTCCCTCTGGGCTGCACAAGAGGCTCTGTGAGTGGTGCAGGGGCTGAGGCAGAAAGACAATCCCAGCAAAGGCCCAGGGATGGAGGCAAGGAGGGGCTGTGGCAGGCGGACAGCATGGCTCCTTCCCAGGGGGAGATTGAGTATTTTTTTACACCCTCATTTGTTTAACACTCATCTCCTCCAAAACCCTACAAGAACCCCATTAGTAATAGCTAATATTTATTTAGTTCTCTGAGACAGGCTCTGGGCTAAGAGGTTGACATGGATTAGTTCATTTCATTTTCAGCAAATCTGGAGGAAGCCCTGGCTTTCTTCTGCAATCAGGAAGAGAGTGATGGGGCTGGGGGAGGAGGGAGACTGGGCACCACAGTGGCCCAGGCCCCTGGTGATGCCAGCGGGGGTCTCCCCACGTGGTTCTGCATGCAGCGCCTGGGTCCCAGGCACTCTGGGGGACCTGGCTGTGACACCGACCTGGAAGGCCCGTTGCGGAGCAGGCCCATAGTAGAGGCCCTGCGAGTCCTGCGTTCACACATCGCTGGGGGACAGAGGGGAGACTCAGCCAGCCTGTGGGCTGGGGACACAGGACCAGCGTTGTAGGGAGGGCGCAAGTCGTGTCATGTGTGAAGGAGCTTAGTTCCCAGCCTGACAAAGTAACACGTGCACACCTTCACTCAGGGAGGGAAAAAGAGTTTAACCCAATATGGAAAATAGAAATCTCTAGCTGGACCCAGAAGACTGGAGCAGGGTTTGGCTTTGCTGCGCGTGCTGTGCTGACCACAAGCTGGGAACCCTGGCCCATTCCCCGCAGCTCCCCCAGAGCCCCAGGCCAGGTGCCTGTGTATGCAGCCGGCTCAGGAGACAGCGTCACTTGAGGCGCACGTGGGCAGCCCCAGGACTAATGGGGCAGTTATCCGCCGCCCACCTGGTGACCTCACACTGCATGAGGTGCCGGAGACTCTTCCTTTCCCCCCATAACTCATTCCAAGAAATGGCTCTCACTCCTGTCCAGGGGGCAAGAGGCGGGCTGGGGCGGCCTGGCGACTGAGAGGTCAGCTGGGCCCCAGCACCCAGTGTACAATTGCTCAGCTGGTGGTGCCTGTGCACTGGACCATTTGGGGGCTGGTGGGGGGGAAGCCCTTCCCAGGATCTGCACAGCCCCTCACTCCAAGGAGTTCCGCACCGTGCAGATTCCGTCATCCCAGCCTTTATGTACTCATTGTGGTGGTTTGGGGAGCATCTCAAAATTAGACAAGCACTAGCTTAGCTTATAAAATTAAAATAAACGGTAATAGCCTTAATGGTGCTGCATTAAATGCCAGGCCTAATAATACCTCACATTTCTTTAATACTTTATGGCTTTAAGCACACTTTTAAACACCTTTCTGTCTTGTATGATTTTAAGAACAACCTCGTCTGGCAAGAGCAGGCCTATCAGTCTGCCCTCTTGGGGGTGGCTGATGGCCCAGTGGGGACAGAGTCCAGGCCTCCTGACTGCTTGGGGCTTCCCACTGACCTCCCTCCACTTCCTGTTTCCTCTGCCATTCTGGGTATGGGGGTGTGTTCTCACCTGGGAGATGGGCAGGACAAGGATGTCAGCATCCCTGATGTCTCTCTGACTCCAGTGGAGATAACTCGGGTCCCCAGGCCAGAGGGCGCAGCGGGGCTGGCGAAGCACAGGCTTGGAGCTGCGGTTCCCTCTCCATCCCAGCCTCCACCCTCAAAGCCCTGACTCCACACCTGCCACGTCTGAGGACAACAGGGCCAAGGCCACTCGCGCCGCCCAGTCCCCAGAGGCTGCAGGTGGCGGTTGCTGCCCTGACAGGCAGGGGTTGCACAAGTGGCTTGGCACCTGCCACCCTGCTGTGGTCCTGTGGACCCACCTGTGGTGCGGGGATGCTGACCGCTGGGTGCTCTGAAGCTGCCAGCACCATCAGGGCCAGTGCAGTGACCTGCCTGGGTTGGAACAGAACCTTCAGGATTGGAAGCAGTTGAGGTCCAGGCAACCACAGAGGCCGCCCCAGTGTGGGGTAGCAGTCTCTGGAGGGAGGTCAAGATGGGGGTAGCTGGAGGAGGCCAGGAACAGAGCAAGAAGAGTCCTGCGATGGTGACAGAGCCGCTGGGCACTGCTGCATAGTTGGCGCCCAGAGAATAGGGCGCCCAGAGAATAGGAGAGTGCAGGAGCCCACAGAGGAGGTGCCTGGCTGCCCCGTGTTACCGCTGCTCCCAGACCTGGGCACCTCTGTTAACTCGGACTCTCCCAGCAGCGGGGGCCACAGGGAGCCTGCCAGGGCAGGCACTGTGTCCACTGCTGGGGAATCCCCCATCTGGGGAGCTTCATCCTCTCTGACTCTCACTCAAGGATGGTCGCCCTCCACCCGACCCCACTGCCCTTCTCAGACTGGGACTGCGCCCGGCTTCTGCATCTGAGACACAGGCTGCTATGGTTTTCACCTGGATGTGCCTTAAAGCCAGTGCTCGCTTGTCCAAACTTCTGGGAGCCGCCAGCTGACTGACTGTTGGGGGAGGCTGGCCCCCAAGAGGGGACTGGGCGTGGCTTGCAAGTAGGCAGCTCCCTCCCTGGCTCCTCCCCTTCCTCCCTGGCTCCTCCCCTTTCTCCCTGGCTCCTCTCCTTCCTCCCTGGCTCCTCCCCAGCTCCCCTGGCTCCTCCCCTTCCTCTCTGCTTCTTGCTGCCCTTCCCGAGCAGCCACCTCCAACCCCCAGACCTTTCCTCCAGGGCTTGGGCTCCCAATGTGGAGCTGCGAGCCACATGAAACCTTTCCTGTTTCCAGTGGGGAGTGCCAGGTATTGAATCTCAGTGATGAGCAGACCAGGACATGGGCATTTCTGGGGGAATATTTGTATTTTCCTGTAGCCTTTTCTTTGCATTAATGTCACACGTTCTTCCTACCTAGACCCTGGGAACCTCAAATCAATTCCTAATCTCACATTATCTACTACTATATGTTTTAGACTGTGTGAGCTACAGAGTCCTCTCGATCCTCAGGGGGAATACGCCACCACGTATAGTGGTGGAGCTAGATATTATAATTTCAAAAGTACCTTCAGTCATTTTGGTATAATAACATACTACAATATAATAGATTTTTTAGTATGGAAGTAAAATGGGCTAATATAATTTGTTTGCATTGGGCATAAATGACTCAGAAGAGGACTTCAACGCATCTGTGCAATTATCCAAGTAGGGAAGCAATGTTTTAATCCATACCAGAACATAGATTTATTTTAGTTTGTTAGAAGTGCTTAGCAAATGCTGAGTGTTTTATAATTTTCGCCACCGCCCAGATCAATGTAGTCTTTATAGTATAAGGGTAGGAATACTCAAAAATAAATTTCAAGTAAGAGTGAATTTGCCAATGTATTTTCAGGGTGTAAGTCAATAAGATTGATCATTAAATGCTGAAATAATGTCAAGAAGCTTCCAACTTTCCATTTTTGATGACTGAAAAATATTATATGTACCTTAAAATTTCTTACTTATTCCTAATTTTGTTGTATTTGAATGATTTTATTCCATAGAATGCTTTTAGTCTTCTATTATTTTTTCTTTTTTTGTTCTATAATTATCAAAATTTTGTATGTAAATTAACTTTTTCTTTAGGAAAACTTTAGGTAAAAAACCATAATGATGTTGGAGGGGCTTCCTCGCTCCTCAGCCCCTCTCCCTGTTGGGAGATCAGGCAGGTGAGGCGTTCATGAGCCAGCGCTGACGCTCCCCTCTTGCCTGTAGCCCACACTCCATTCAGATCAGAGTTTTACCCAGTGTCTTTTTGCACCCCAAAACCGCAGCCAGGATTCCACATTCCTTCCAGTCTCCAGGCCTCCCATCGCTCTTCTGGGCAGGGCAGTTCCTCAGACTTGCCCCCTTGGTGTCCAATGTGGTAGGAATGCTGGTCCAGTGGGGCCATGTCTGATGGTGCGCCCTCCTTAGGTGGGGCCATGGATTTGCAGAACATGCTAAAGCGCTACAGCGCCACCTTCCCACGACTGAGCAGGCCCGCACCCCGCTCCAGGACCTGTGCTGGCTATGTCCATTAGCTCCTCTGTGCATTCCTCGTTTGCCTGGCTTTCATGCACAGTCTGGGTGGGGAGTGACCCTGTGCAGCCTGTGCTTATGAAGAGTAGCATTCCACTCCTGTACCCACATGACTCGGCATCCTAGGGAAGTTATTTGAGATTCCCTTGGAGAGATTCTCCCCCCTCTTCCTAGGCACTGGCTCATTCAGTCATTGACTGAGATCAATACAGATTCATGGCTATGTGGTAGATTATAATCCAACACTATTAATTCTGTGGATTAAATTGTTCTAGCTTTGACTAGAGATACTAGCTTTGACTGAAGGTCCTTTGAGTTGGCTCTTGTGCTCCTCTGATGTGTGCCATCAGTGTGTGTGTGTGTGTGTGTGTGTGTGTGTGTGTGTGTGTGTGTGTGTCCTTTCCTTCTATGTATCTTCTTCTAGTCCCAGAATCAGACTTTCCCCTCCCCAAGTCCTGGTTCCTTTGATGGAATGTGGAGTGAGAAGCCAAGCTCTACTTTCTAATATCCTGTCACTGCTGAGTGCCTTTGCTCCCTGGAGGACATAGGCACACATGTGTGCTGACTTCCACATCTGTGTAACATGTGCATAAACAGTGACAGCTCTGCATCCACACTCAGCTGGGCAGGAGTCCCCCCGGCCACCCCAGCGCTGATCTGTTTCCAGGCCACCGTTCTAGCTTCTTCCCCTGGCCGTACCCCAGGGAGAACTTGTTACTTAATTGTTCCATTTTGAAGTATGCAGCCGGTGGTTCCAGAGTTGCTTGCATGTGGTCCTGTGGGGTCGGCCATATCAAACTGGGCCCAGCGCTTGTTCAGAGTTGCTTTTATGTTCGGTCTGAAGCTCCACTCATGTCCGCAGTTCATAGTCAGCATCTTTGTCACCCTCCTCCTGCAAGGCGCCCATACCACACATCCAAATGCAGCTGTGTACATCAAGCCTAATCTTTGTACTACCAGTCCTGTGGGCTTTGAGAGCCGCGTGGTCATGTGTCAGCTATTACAGTGGTGCACACAATAGACTATCAGTATCTGAGCCTCCTCAGCTCACTCCTTGCCTTCCTTTTGTCCATCAGCTTTCCCACTTCTGAGACTGAAGTCCTTGACCTGCACCCTGAAGTGGAAAATGGTTTTGGGCTCCAGATGCCAGGGCCAGGTCCACAGCCAGCTGGTCCCAGCAACATGGGGTGGAGCCCAGTGGAGCACCATGGCAGAAGGGCGTGGCAGACCGAAGCCATCCACCCGGTGATATCAGTCAGCAGCAGAGAGGAAGCGCGGCCCCCCAGGCCCGCCCTGCCCTTCCAGCAGCTTCTCCAACCCGAGGCCCCTCTTCGCAGCGCGCTCGGCTGGGAGCATGGATAGGCACAGCTTCAGAGGAGCGCCACACTCAGTGATGCCGTCTCCTCTCGGAAAGACCCCTCGTCCCGTGAGGCTGGTGATGAAGGCTAACGGCACACTCCCCACGCTCGAGGCTGCGCGGATGCACCCGCTGTGCCTGCGATCTTGCCTTGCCCAAGCCGCCGTATGACGGAATCACACGCGTGAAGGGGCACTTCCAGGCGGAGCTCTTCCACCCAGCTACACGCGTCTGCACTCTGCCACAGGCCTCGATGGTGGCTTCTCGGTGTCTGATGATAGAATGTGGGCCACACAGACGGTCCACATGCTGCCCCCATTTCACCTGTGCCCCGAGGCCTTGGTGCTTAGGAATAAGGCTGTGGGAAATGGGCTTTATCTGTTCCTGTGCAGACAGGAATTTCCAAAGCAGTTGATGAAATAAGGACAGTAGAGTGACAGTGTGCTTAGGTCTTAAGAAGCTTCCAAACTGCCTTTCCAAGTGGCTGTTCCCCTCCTCGTTCTGCTGCGCACCTGGGGTGAGTTCATGTTCTCCTGCCCTGACTAGAAATCAATATCATTGTGTACTGTGTTTGTCATTCGGTTGTAAGTCTACACTGATTCCCTGGTGGTGTTCATTTGAAGTTCTTTGACACGAATCCCATTCTATGGCTTATTTTCCATATTTGTGTTTTTCCTTATGAGCTGTCTATTCAGATCTTTTAACCATTCATTTTGCATGTCTTTTTTACTTGTTGAGTTTTATGAATTGGGTCTTTTGAGTTTTAAGTATAAGTCCCTATCACCCTTGCTTTTTGCAAATATTTTCTTTGTCTGTGGCTTATCCCAGTGCTGTGTCTGGGATATTTTTGCAAATATTTTCCCTTTAAGAGAAACTTAGCAGTTTCTTCTTGCATAGATTATGTTTTTCTAGTTGTATTTAGAAATGCACCACCAAACTCCAGACCACATAGAATGTTTCCCAGGCCAGTTCCTCCTTATGCCGCTTAGCTATGTAATTTTCTCCTTGAATGCCCGGAGGTTTGAATTTTGCTTGGAGATCTATCATTTTTTTTTTTGAGTTAATTTTTGTGAAAGGCTAACATCTCTGTCTAGGTATCTTGTTTTAAAAAAATAGAGATGGCAAATTGTTACAGCACAATTTGCTGAAAAGATTATCTATTCTGTATTAAATTGCCATCTTCTCTGTCGGAGATCAATGGGCAGTGTGTCTGCGGGCTTTCACTTTCTCCCATTAATCTCCACGTCTGCTCTTTTGTCAACAACTCTTTCTTGATATTGTGGCTTTTAAAGTTAAGTCTTGAAACCAGCCGATGCGAGCCCACTGTCGTCATTCTTTATGGCTATGTTGGCTGTTCTGTATGTTTTGTTTCCTCACATAAACGTTCGGATCAGTTTGTCAATATCTACAAAATAGTTTTCTGAGACTGTGGTTCAAGTTGCATTGAAGCTATCAGTTAATGTGAGACAAGAGAATGCCCTCACCCGACTGAGTCTGTCACTTGGGGGCGCAATGTTTGAGTCACGTGTTCATCAGTATTTTGAAGTTTTCCTCACACGGGGCTTAGGCACGTGCCCTTCAATTTATACGTAAGCATTTCATGTATCGATGCTATTATCAATAACAGTCTTTCAAAATTTCAAATGACAATAGCCTATTTTGGGAATAGAAGAATTGTCCCTCTGTCCTGTGGCCTCAGTATCATTGATTATTATATAATCCAGGCCTTGCTTTTTGTTCCATTGTTTTTATTGTTGATACGGTAAATGTATTTAGTTATTTAATAATACACTTTCACACTGAATTCCTTTTATACAGAATCCTACTCAAGCCTATTCAGAAGATCAATTTCTTATTAGGTGCGATTTGATAGTTCGCATTTTTCAAGAAATTGGCTCATGTCATCTTGAAGTATCAGATGTGTGGGGCAGGCATGGAGCTCTTTGTAGTCCTTTATTTTCACTTCAGTGTCCCAGAGTCAAGCAGTGATGACTCCCCTTTTATTTTATTTTTTATTTTATTTTTTACTGTTTATAGTACTGGGGATTGAACTCAGGACCTCACACTTGTCAGGCAAGTGCTTATTCTACTAAACTATCTCCCCAGCCTGCCTCTCTTTTATTTTTGACACAGATAATTTATGTCCTCTCTCTTTTTTCAATCATCAAATTGATCAATATTAAGAAATTTTTTCAAAGATCTAGCTTCTAACTTTGTCATGTTTTCTGTTGTCTTCCTGGCTGAATTTCATTGATTTGTGCTCTATTTATTATTATTTATTTTCTCCTTCTTGCTGTAGGTTTTTTTTTCCCCTAGCTTCATGCGTAAACTTTGTTGATTTGAGATCTTTCTAAATTTCTATGATAGGCATTTAATACCACCAGCTTCACTTTAATCAGTCATTCTATTTCATTCAACTAATTCTCCCTGCTTTCTACTGTCGATCTTTTATCTTGTTCTTTATTTATGTTTTAGATTTCTTGTACAAGTGAAACATGCTGTACTGATCTTGCATGTCTGACTTATTTCCATGGATATTACGCCCTCAAGGAGTGCTCTTGTGCCAACACATGGAGTCTCTCAATTTCTCCTTCTTTGTGGCACTGGGGTGCTCTGTGGCACAGAAGCACCACATTTTCTTGTCCACTCACCTGTTGGTAAACACGCCTGCTCCTATGGTTTGTGCTGTATAAACATGGATATGAATGCACCACTTTAATAGATGTACTTAACCATTTTTGGAGTATACCTACAAGAGGAAAACACAGATCAAATGCAATTCTAGCCACAGCTTGTTGAGGAAGCTTCGTGCTGATTTCCATAGTGATTGCGCTGGTTTCCTTTCCTATGAAAAACGTAGAAGTGTTTCTTTCTTCCCTACACTGGTTATTTGACTTCTTAATGATAGCCACCCTTTCTGCAGCTGAATATCAGTGTTGCTTCAATTTGCACTTCTCTAATGACTAGCAATGCTGGATATTTCTCCATAGATTATTGGCTGTTCACATTTCTTCTTTCAGAAGTGTCTATTCATTTGGGGTTGACCACTTTTTGATTGGGTCTTTTGTATGAGGGCAGCTATTTTTTTTTTTAGTTCTTCATATGTTCTATGTGTTAGTCCTCTGTCTGAGAAATAGCTGGCAAAAATTTTCCCTTCTGTACATTGCCTCTTTGCTGTATTTGTTGATTCTTTTCTCACACATATGCTTTGAAAATTGATATAATCACATTTGTTGCTTCATTGTACTACTTTCTATGCCATTGGAGTTCTATTCAGAAAGTCCTTGCTTATTTCTATGACATCAGAAGTTTTGCCTATCTCATTTCCCAGTAATTTAAATGTTCCTATTTTAACATTTAGTTCTCTGATCCATTTTGATTTTAGTCTAGGACATGGTAGAGGAGTGATTCTAGTAAGTCTTCTGATGCAGAGGGTCAGTTCCCACTACTAAAGTAGCACCTGCTTAGGCAGAGTGAAGGGACTGAGGTTTGATTCCCATGTGCTGTGCTGGCCCCATGCTGAGGGCATGCTGATGAGCCTGCCATGGAGACTGGACATGCACCTGTAATCCCAGCACTTGGGAGGCTGAAAACAGGAGGATCACTACAGGTCCAATCTGTGTAGGGAAACCTGAAGATCCTGTACTAAATTCATTAAAAAAAAGACAGTTGAATGTACTTGCAGTTGTCGCTGGAGCCTGTACTCTAATGACCCCAAGAGGGATCAAGAGATGGATGGAGTGGGAGAGGAGGGGTAGGAAAGGTTGGGAAAAGAATCTTGCACATGTACCCACTTCCCTGTGTACTAATAAAAACGGAAAAAAGAGGAAAATGTTATTATATTCTTTCTACTTAGTTCAAAATTCTCTTAGATTATCTTAATGATTTTCTTTATCCATATGTTATCTAGAAGCATCATGTCTCATGTCCAAATATTTCAGATGCTAGCCACCATTCTGTTGGTGATTCTAGTTTAATTATATTGTTTTTTGAGAATAGTCTGATTTCTTGTGCTTTAAGAAAGTACTCTTGGGGCTATTTGTGACCTTTTGGCCTGGAAAGGGCCCTTGTTGAGTGTTCGCCCACAGTGAGGGGCAGAGGAGCCCGTGTTCTGCTGTTGTTGGACAGCGTGTTCTGTAGACCCTAATGCAGTCCGGCTGATGGATGCTGGTGTCCGGGCCAGCTTTCCTCCAGTGATTTTCTGCCTCTTTGATCTATCAGTTGCAGCAGAGGATGCGGAGGGCATGCGGCGCGATGGAGTGTGTATCCATTCCTTCTGGTGCTCTTTGCGTAAAGCATTTTGATGCTCTGCTGGGTACAGGTGCTATTACAATTGCTGTGTCTCCTTAGAGGACTGACTCATTGTCATGGAAAGCCGTCCCTCATCTCTGATAATTTTTCTTACTGAGAAAGCTGTGTTCTCTAAAATAGTGCTGTGACTCTAGCTTTCTTTTGATTGCTGCTGTAACACGAGGATCACCCCCATCCCTTTCATCTAAAACTGTCCAAACGTGTATATGTAAAGTGGCTGAATGCTGTCCAAGTTGCCCACCTCTGTGCTTCATTTTACAGATTTAGGCTATTCTCATGCACATTGTATGATGGCACCAACAGCCACTGTGGCTGCATTTAGTAGCACTTCTGCTGTTTCCATTCAAAACCTTCCCTCTTCCTCTATCTTCTCTGCTTTACTTTGAGAATTTTATGAGTTTATTTTATCTCTCTACCATTGTCCATCACATTCTGAACACGCTTATGCTTAAGCGTGGCTGACCAGGAGTGGAGCCCTCAGCATAGGTCGGGAAGTCTCCTGAGAGCACTGCTGACAGTGCAGCGGTGCTTCCTGGGTGCTGTGATTTTATCATGTTTGTCTCCTTGTGTATTAATGTCACAAAATGTTGGGTCTCGACATGGTATTCTCACCCACACACATGGAATACTTCGACTGTATTCATTGGTCGCACTGCTCTTGGCCATGTGCTCGCCTCTGTCACCTTCATTCTCATTGTTTGTATAATATTATTCTCCCTTCTATTTTCCTGTCATCTCTGTTGTTAAAAATTTAGATTCCATACATTAGGGAAAACATGGTTCTTGTCTTTCTGGACCTGGCTCATTTTTCTTAGCACAACGACCTCAGTCTCCATTCATCTTCCTGCGAATGACTCGATCACAGTCTTCCTCATGGACAAACACCGCTCCCTTGGGTATCAGTGCTGTGGGCGCTTTCCTCGCTCACCCACTGGCGACTGTGATTGCAGACCCACGTGGGTCTTGCACACTGGGATTGGTGCTGCAGTAAGCACCAGTGTCTGGACATCTCTGGATGTATCCCAAGGCAGGAGCTGTGTGGCACGGTCATAGCACACACTACTGTGAACTTTTTGATGACTTCTCTGGTGGCTGGGCTAGTTTACATTCCCACTAGGAGTGTAGCACGCCTCCTCTTTCCCCACACCCTTGCCAGCTGTTGCAGTTCTGTGGCTTCTTCATGGTAGCTGTTCTGACTGGGATGAGAGGGAGCTCGATGTTTTCTGGTTTGCATTTCCTCAGTGACTAAAGATGTCGAGCGTTTTGTAATACGCTTATGTAGTATGATCGAAACTATGGTGCAAGGGCCGGGGAGATGGATCAGTAGAATAAGCGCTTACCTGGCAGGCGCAAAAGCCTAAGTTCAATCCCTGGTTCTGCAAAACAAACAAAAACGATGGTGCATGTTAAAATTTTTAAAATATTATAGCAAAAATCACATTGCTATTAATCCCCCTGAAAATATTCCCCCTACTGCCCATACACTTTTCCATACTCCATGCCACTTTTGAAGCAGTTTTGGAAAATCTGTTCCTAGTTTGTGTTTAGTTGCACTGTCACCACCGCCCTGATGTCCTGTACTCACCTGGGAGACTGGCTGGGTGTTCTTTCTAATTTTAAAGAAAAACCAGATGCCAGTGTTTTTGTTTGAAAAGAATTTATGTTTATCTTTAAAATTAATTAGACATTGAAACAGCCATGAAGACACACACACACACACACACACACACACACACACACACACACACACACACAAGACAGACTCCCTGAACCAGCTCAAAAAGTGGAATGAATGATGGAATAAATATGTTCAGACTGTTTGTTTTGAGAAGGTGTTAATGCTAATATATGTATATTTTGCCATAAAAATATTTTTATTTATATATTCATGGATCACTCCAGCCTAAGTACAGGATCATGTTATTGTCTACAAATACAGATAATTTGACTTTGCACTTTCCTGCTTACATTTTTTCTTTCTCTTGTCTACTTGAGATAAAAATTTTGAGTGCCACATTGAGCAGAGCAGTGAGATGGGGTGTCTTTGTCTCGTTTCTAATTTTAGAGACAGTATGTGCAGTCTTCTCCCATTCTACGTGACGCTAAGTACAAATGCAGCCTACACAGCTCTTCTCTGTTGGGTCTCAGCCTTTGGTGCCTGGTCTCTTCAGGCGGTCATGAAGAAGGGAGGCTGAATTTGTCAAAGCATTGCACTTCATCGATTTAGACAATCCTGGGACTTTTGCCCTTGACCCTGTTAGTGTGCTGTATTGCTTTTGTTAATTTGCCTCTGATGGGCACCTTTACATCCAGGTAATTAAACCAACTTGAGCACAATGTATGTCCTTTTGGGTAGTCATTTTGTGTTATTCGTTCACTTGTGTGTATTTTGTAAGTTGTTTACTGGTGTAATTTAGAGATACACCTTGGCCACATTCACCACGTGGGGTTTGTACCTCTACATGACGTATTTAATTCCCCTTTTCCTGTTCCCCTTCCCTGCCAACTCCTCAACCTCTCCTCACTCACGAAGCTTTGTTTCCATCTTCTTCTTTTCTTGCCTTTTCCCCTTTTCTTTTCCCATCCTTCCTTTCCTCCAGTCCCCTCTCTAATTCCCATTTCTTATTGAACATTTTCTTCCTGTTTTACACTATCTGTTACACATTTTAGTTCTAATTTACATTTTCATTTTCTCACACCAGAAAGGCAACATGACATTCACACATGTCTGTCTAGGTGATTTCATGGTTGAGTGTGAACTCAAGGTCGGCCCATTTACGAGAAGTGTCTCAAGTTTATCCTCCTCATGGTCCAGTAGTGCTCCATTTTATTAAAAAAAAAACAAATGTGCTTTATCCATTCATCAGCTGATGGGCATCTGGGCTGCTTCCAGGGCTTGGCCATTGCAAACTGTGCTGCTGTAAATATGGGCGCGCGTGTGTCTGCAGCGTGACGCTTTCAGTTCCTTCAGGAAGATACAAAGAAGGGGAATAGCTGGGGTAAATGGTTTTAGCTTCCCAAGGAATCTCTACACAGATTTCACAGTGGCTACGCCAGTCTACACTCCCACAGATAGTGGATAAGGGTTCCTTCCCCCTGCTGGCCCTCCAGCATTTGTTATTAGTTGACTTTTTGATGATAGCCATTCTTTCTGGAGTGATACAGAATCTCAGCATTGTCTTACTTGCATCCCTTGAATGACAGGTGATGCTGAGTATCTTTTCATGTATTTATTTGCTGTATGCTGTTTGCTGAGTGTGTATTCAGCTCAGATGACTATTTTTGGATTGTGTCTATAAATTTGAGGAATCTGATTTTATTCAGTTTTTTATATGCTTTATATATTAGTCCTTTGTCTGAGGAATAGCTGGTTGATTTTTTTCCCCCAATCTGTGGGTTCTTTCTATTCTGCTAGTGATATTTTTGCTGTGAAAAAACTTTTAATAAGAGGCTATTCTTGTTGTTCATTCTTTATAATATTTCCTGTGAGATTGGATTTTATTCATGAAATCTTTGTCTTCATCAGTGTCTTCAAGAGTTTTCTCTCTTCGGGCAGATTCAGTGTTTCTAGTTTAGTATGTTTCTATTTAGTGTTTCTATTTTAATGGATCTTTGATCTATTGTTATTTTTATTTAGTGCGTGGTTGGAGCCTTTAGTCTTTGGCATATGGAAAGCCAGTTTTTGCAGCACCATTTATTAAAGAGGCTGTCATTCATCCAGTGAATGTGTTTGGCCCAATTGTCAAGGTTAAGGTGCTTGGGGTGTTTGGAGCTGTTTCTGCATCTTCTGTTCTGTCAAGTCTGTACAATGGTATTTTTACCACAGTAGCTCTGTAGTGTAATTCCAAGTTAGGGATTATGTTGCTCACACCTTGCTGTTGTCACCCAGAATTAATTTTGCTATTCTACATCTCTTCTGGTTCCAAATGAATTTTAGAAAAGTTTTCTCTAGTTCTGTGAGGTATGCTAATGATATTTTAATAGAAATTTTATTAAACCTGTGTAACTATTTGGGCAGTTCAGCTGCTTTGTTGTGTTGGTTCATCCTACTCAAGAGCAAGAAACATCTTTCCATTTTTTGGGCCAGAACTGAGAGTTGAACTCAGGCCCTTATGCTTGCCAGGGAAGCGTTTATTTATTGAGCCATCTCCCCAGCCCCTTTCCATTTTTTTGAATGCTCTTCTTTAGAGTACTGTAGTTTTCAATATAGAGATCTCTTAATTCCTTCACTAGATTACTCTAGGAATTTCATTTTTTTAATGCTAGTGTGAAAAGTCTTGTTTCCTTCATTCATCTGTCAATAAATTTGATATTTGCATATAGAAATGCTATTGACTTTTGAGTGTTGACTTTGCATCCAGGTATGCTGCTGAATTTGACTATTAAATCTATAAATCTTTTGGTACAGTATCATGTCATTTACAAATAATGATAATTTATTTTCTTCCTTTCCTATCTGTATTCCTTTTTTTCCTTTCTCTTTTATAATTGTTCTGGTTCATGTACCCAGAGCTACATCGAATAAGTGTGAGGATAGTGGACAGCCTTATCTTGTTTTTTTATTTTAGAGTGAAAGTTTTTACCTTTTGACTAAAGGTCAAAAGGTGAAATGTAGTGTTGGCTGCTGGTTTGTCATAAATGGCTTACATCAGATTGAGATAAAGAAGTTCTATTCTAATTTTCTGTAGGTTTTCTTAAATCATGAATGGGTAATAAAATCATGATAGACTTTTTCAAATGTTTTGTCTGCATCTATTGAGATTATTATATGATTTTCGTTTTTGACTCTGTTGCTAAGAAGCATTGCATTTATTGATTTGCATATGCTGAATCATCCCTGAATCCTTGGGATGAATTCTACTTGGTCATGGTATACAAGGTTCTTGGTGAGTTGGTGCTTTCTGTTTGTTAGCATCTTTTTTTTTTTTTTTTTTTTTTTTTTTTTTGGCAGAACCAGGGATTGAACTCAGGCCCTTGTGCTTACCAGGGAAGTAATTATTCCACTGAGCCATCTCCCCAGCCCCTTTGTTAGCATCTTATTGAGGACTTGTGCGTCTATGTTCATTAGGGAGATTGGCTTGTGGTTCTCTTTTTTGATTGGATCCTTCTCTGGTTTAGGTGTCAAGACAATACTTGCTTCCCAGAATGACATTGCAAGTATTGCTTCCCTTTCAATTTCAATAAAGTGTTTGAGGAGGGATGGTGTTAGGTCTTCTCTAGATTTCTTTTAGAATTTAGCAGTGAATTCATCAGGGCCTTGTTTTTTTTTTTATTGGTAAGTTTTTAGATGATATTTTAAATTTCATTGGCTAATATTGGGTTATTTAGGATTTTTATATCTTCTTAATTCATCTTTGGTAACTCATATGAATCTAGGAATCTATTTATTCAGTGCTTTCATTCTTCTTGAATAAAGGTTCTCAAAGTAGGTACTGCTAATCTTCTGGATTTCCACCGGGTCCGTTGTGATTTTACCTTTCTCATTTCTAAGTACAAGACTTGGAGTCTTTTCCTGTTTGCTGATGAGACTGGATAAGGGTTTATCATTTTGATTTAATCTTTTAAAGAGCCAGCTGTTCCATTGACTGATTCTTTGCACAGCACTATTTTCATACTCAGGTATTTATAATTTCCTCCTTGCATGAGCTTTGGGCTTGATTTGTTTTTCTTTTTCTAGGAGTTTGAGGTTCAACATCAAGTTGTGTATTTGAGCATGTTCTGTTTTTCCGATGTGAGAATTCATCGCTATATATTTCCCTCTAAGGATTCCTTTTATCACATCCTATATGTTTATGTTAAATCAACATTATCATTTAATTGTAGAGGCTATTTAACTTTTTTCTTTAATTTCATCTATAATTCTTTGGTTGTTCAGGAAGGCATTATTTAATTTTCCATGTTTTTAAGGAATTTTTGTTGTTTCTTTTGTCATTGATTTCCAACTTCATTGGGCTGTGGTCTGGAATATGCATGGAATAACTTCAATTCTTCTGCATTTGCTTAAGGGTGCCCTATGGCCTAGTGTGTGGCCTATTTTGCAGAGCATCCTGTGTGCAGCTGAGCAGTGCCAGCTCCAGTGTTGTGTAGGGGAACATTCTGTAGAAAACTATTCAGTCTATTTGCACATAGCTTCCTCTCAATTCTGATATTTCTTTGTTGATTTTTTTTGTCTCGTTGATCTTTTCGTGACAGTGGACTATTGAGGTCCCTCATGACAGTTGTAATAGAGTTTTTTTTTATGTGTATTAGTATTTGTTTTGCATAGTTGCATGCTGTATTATGCTATCTCTACCTGTTGAAGTTTTCTCTTAGTGAGTGTGCAGTGATCTTTCTTGGCTCTAGATCTGTCTTGGCTTTAAGTTCACTTTGTCTGAAAACAGTACGAATGTTCCTGCCTTTTCTGGATTCCTCTCACATCAAGTGTTGTTTTTCATCCTTCGACTTTCGGTCTGTGAAACCCTTTTCTAGTTACTTATAGTTATTATGTGCAGCATATTGCTGGGTCTTGTTTCTTGATCCATTCTGTCAGTCTGCTTCTTTTGATTGGTAAATTGATACCATTTACATCAATGGTTATAACTGGCACATATTAGCTTATCCTTGTCTTATTGTTTTTTTGCTGTTCATTCTGTCCTACTACTCTGTTTAATTGCTTGCCTTGCGGCTTCTTTCTATTGGTGTCCTTGGAGTTGTGGGCGTCGTTATCTTCTTCTAAAATATCCTTTGGAGCATTGCAGAGAGCTGTTTTGGTGGCCATGCTGTTCTTTGTTTATTTCTCCATTGATTCTGAAAGACAGTCTTGCAGGGTGCATCCACCCGGATTGGAGGCTGTTTTCTTTCAGGACTTGAACTGCTTTATCCCAAGTTATGCTTGATCTAAGAGTCTGATACTGAGGATTTGCTGGGGCTGTAATGGGCTCTGCTGCATGAGTGATCTGCCCCTTTCCCCTGGCAGCTTTTACTCTCTGGCTCCTTTGCTGAGTTCCGAGGTCTTGCTTATCATGTGCCTGGCATGGACTAACTTTGGTCGCAGCTGCTCGGAGCACTGTGCGCCTGGCTGACTGCATGTCATGCTGGCCCTCCCCGCCCTGGGGGCTCTGCGCCCCAAGTCCTGTGAGCACAGCTCTCCTTGCTTTTGTTCTGCCCCGTTTCCTCCTTCACTTCAATCTTGGGCTGTTCTTCTCTGCTTCATCTTGCAGCTCTTAAACTGATTTTTCATGGCCCTCTGCTAGTTTTAAAAATTTTAAGGTATCTTTCTTTTCATGCTTGCCCACGCAGCCTGCTCCCCCAGACCTGCCGAACTTCCCTTCCCTGCCCCAGAGAGCTACTTACACTTGAATGGAATTGCTGACCTTCTGGAGGTCTGCTGGAATGTGCTTCAGAGATTCCATTTCTTTCCAATTTTGGGAATTCATTGTTTCCATCATTTTCCCAAGTTCTTCTGTTTTTTTTTTTTTGCAGAACTGGGGATTGAACTCAGGCCCTTGCACTTGCCAGGCAAGTGCTTATTCTACTGAGCCATCTCTCTGGCCTCTTCTGTGTTCTTAATCTGTTTCTACATTCACAGAGAAAGTCTTTCATTTTGATAGTCATTGCTTTTTTATTTCTAAGACTATTTCTAATAGGATTTTCTGTGTGGTCTTGTTCATCTGGTTTTCTGTCTTTCTGCTGTCATTTTAGAAAGTTCACGTGGGCCATGACCAGCTTCCTCTGCCTTGCCGTTCCTTGCCCTTGTGCTGGGTGGGCTGGAGGTCTAAGCTTACATTTTTCTTTTGCATCCTATTGTTTCATAGTTGTAATTTTATTGCAACTGTGTTATTTCTGTGTTGATGCTCGTAAATTTCTTACAATGGGTGGCTTTATCACTGGTATCGATGCTTCCCTAGCAAGTGTCTGTTCTTCAGTGATGTCTCTTCTTTTTTTGTGGTGCTGGAGCTCAAATTTGGGACGTAGTGCTTGCCAGGCAGGTGCTCATGTCACTAGGCTCTATCCTTGTCCCCATGGCTTCTGTTGTTAGGCCTGAGAAGCCCACCGCGTGAAGAAAGACTCCAAGAGACGTCCTCTCATGCAAAAGCAAGGGGATTTTATTTTCCATGCATGCATGGGGCTCACTGAACGCACAGGAACAGAGAAGCCCCGAGCTGACCCAGCTGACTGTGGGCTGGGTTTTAAGCCCGAAGACAAAGGAAGGAGGGGTTTGAGAATATATGACTTTTTAGGGTAACTAAGAGGGAATAGTTTAAAGTGTAACTATCAGGTTTCGGTTCCATAAGAGGGTGTAACAGAACAATGTGACCTATTTTACAAAAATGTTCTCAGGCCTCAACAATGTCTTCGGGCCTAGGGTGATGTTTGCTCAAACTGGGCCTGAGGTTTATGACCCCACCTGAGGTTTTTATGTCCTCTGTTTTAGGAACAGGGATTACAGGCCCTAGTGGGGCAAAGGTTCACAGCATTAGTTCATTAGGCAGTAATTTAGCTGACATGGTTAGCGGATGTACTAAGGCGGCGCATACAGAACAGAATGGTGACGTAAAACTCATTTGGGCCTTACACTGTTTGTAAGGACTCTGGGTCTTTGTTTCTGTCCCTTGATCCTACTTCCAAATTTATCAGAGTTCAAAAGTTGCCTCTGTGACGTGGCTCAGCACCCAGTCCCTTGGTATTGGCACACGGCAATGATTATGACCTAGGGCAGTCACAGGGTGGTCACACGAGGGGCAGCAGCTGCCTACAGTAGGTGTGACACCCTAGCCAATAGCAACAGCATCAAGCACAACCTACAGACGACAAGTGTGGTGACTGCTAACTCGGTGGATTTCACCACAGATGCAAGGTCTGCAGTTATGTAACAAAGTCCAACACAAACCAGCAACTTGTGTGGAATGAGTTTCCTGTGGAGCTCATTTTATCCTGGGGGTGGGATTTAAGAAGAAGAGGGAACAAATCAGAGATAAATGAAGATAAAATAGTAGAAGCAAGGGTGGAGCACAAAGCACAGTTACCCAAGCTCTGGGAAATGGGAATAGGGGTCAGGAGAGAAACAGTGAAGGAGAAAACAAAACGCTGAAGTGAAGCAGCAGCGCGGCAGCAGGCAGTGCTCACTCACAGGACACCACCAGGAAGCAGCAGAAAGATTAGGAAAAAGAGGAAGAAGACAAGCAGAATGGAAGGATAGAAGCCAAAGCCTAACCAGTGACACAACAGCAACAAAGCCCCAAGCAAACAAAAACACTAAATCCCTCTGGTGTTCACAGCTCTGTGGCAGAGTTCAAGTCAGATTTCAGAGCTGGGCTGGGCCATGCCACCACGTCTACAGCCAGCCCAGGGCCGGGGATGGGGCTGATCTCGGCTTCCAGCTGTAGGGCTGGGGCTGGGCTTCAGCGACCAACTTTCCGTGTACCCCTCAGTGCTCACCCACGTCTCTCAGCCTATTTGTCTGCATCCTTCCTAGTTTCCATGGTACCCTCAGACAGAGACAGCCTGAGGCCACCCCACCCCGTGTGGCTTTCTCCTTTTAGTCTTTGCACAGCCTCCTCTGTTCAGGTCCCTGTCCTGCCACACCACTTGTCACCGATGGGGGAGGGGTGCTGTCTCTGCTGAGATAGCCCAAGGCTGCTTGATCCACCTTTGATCTTTCTCCAGCAGAAACGCACACCTCCTGTGTTTTGCTCCTTTGCTCCACAATGATCCAGAGCTGACAAAGTCCCACACATGTGCATCCTTTCTCCAGCCACTCGTCACAGGGCAGGAAGTTCTGGCATGTTCTGTTCATTATTTTCTGCCTTTTTACAGTCCCTAACCTTGTTGTCTCTAGGGATCGCAGTGAGCTGCTGTGCAAATAAATAAATACATTCATACATAAACCGAAACAGAACAGAACACTTAAGGAGGGAGCAGCTTCCTGGTCACCTGTCCCTATGTGTGCCAGGGAAATTGCTGCCAGGGCGTGACATCCTCTTGTGGAATAAAGCAAAAGGGAAAGGGCTTGTAATCCAGATGTGTCTGAGTGGCCTGAGGTAGCCTGGTGTTGCAGTCCATCCGTGCTTTGGAAACTTCTCACAGTGGTCATGCCCACTCTGCACACATGCGGCAGCTCCGCAGGCAACCCCGTGGCAGCTTCACCACTTCTCGAAGTCCTATACTTATGTTCTGTTTGATGTACACCTCTTCCCCTTGTTCAGGGCATCAGGATGCATGTCCCTTCCTTTCTTCTAATTGCTTCTGCTTTTAGTTGATTTTCTTTTTTTCTTTTTTTTAATTTTTGTTTTATTGAAGTACAAATATCAATGAGACAGTTTTAAGATACCTTGACAAGTTGGATTTGATAAATTAATACATTGCAAACTGTTTTCATAATGGTTTGGTATCATAGAAGGTGTATACATGATATTATACTTACAGACATTATTATAGCGTATGTCTCTTATCAGTAAATTAAGAGAGTGTAGCTGTTTGCGTATCTTATTTTTTATACCTGAATTACATCAAAGATTCAATATTTAATACTTTCTACCTTGTTATTTTCCTACTGGTTGTCCATAGTACTAGAAGCCGACATAATATCCTGTCCACCCACCATTAGTGCAAATCTTGCCTCTCATAGAATTATGTAGAAGCACAGCGTTATCTTTTAGTTGATTTTCTCCGAGTAGTCCAAGTGACTGTTCCTCCATTCAGTCATGTTGATATCCAAGGCTTGAGAATATTTTATTAAGAATTTTTGAACCTGTATTCATCAAGGATATTGATCTATAGTTTTCTCTCCTTAAAAATCATTTTTCTTTACTTGGTACAGGGTCTTCTTTTTTTGTATTTTAAGGAAGGGTCTACAGAGTGTTCAGGATCTCAATACTAGTTCAGACTTGTAGTGATCCGCCTGTTTACAGCCTCCCAAGCGCTGGGATTACAGGCACACCCCACCACACCCAGTCTCAATTGCTGTCTCAGTGCACCCTGGAGGCAAGGCCAGCAGGGAGAGCCCGGGCCCCTGTGCCTGCTTACAGGCACTTTAATCCGCCAGTATTTGGCCAGGCCTTGATATGGGGCCTTGCTACATAGCTCAGACTTATCATAATCCTCTTGTCTCAGCCTCCCCAGTGCTGGGATTATAGGCCTGTGCCATCATGCTCAGTTTCAGTGACCAGCACAGAGCACCTGGGGTTCCAGGCTGGCATGACATGTAGTACCAGGGATTGAACCTAGGTCCTTGTGCTTGCCAGACAGGTGCTTGGTCTGCCAAGCTATCTTCCTGGTTCTATAGTTTTCTTTACTTGTGTCTGTATCCAGTTCTGGGATCAGAATGATGCTGACCTGATACAGTAAGTATGTAACTATTCCTTCCTTTCTATTTTATGAAATGCTTTGAAAAGCTTTGGTGTTCATTTTTCAATGTCTGGTAAAATTCAGTAGTAAATTTGTTCCTGGGTTGTTGTTATGAGCCTTTTTATTGTGGCTTTAAGTTCATGGCATGCTATTGATGACTGTGGCTTTTTTATATTCTTGTGGTTTAATATTGCTAGGTCGTACTTGTCTGGAAATTTATCCCTTTCTTTTATATTCTTCAATTTGTTTAAATATAGATTTTCAAAATAGTCCACAACGGTCCTCCGAATTTCAGTGGTTTCTCTTGTAACATCCCGCCTTTTATCCCTAGTTGTGCCAGCTTTTGTCTTCTGATTGGTTTGGCTGTGGAGCTGTCCTTCATGTTTATCTTTACAAAGCACCAACTCTTTATTTGTTGTACTTCTATTTTAGTCTCTAGTCCATTAATTTCATCTCTGATCTTTATTATTATTTTCTGTCAGTTGGTTTGGGATTTTTGTTTGCTCTTGTTTTTCTAAAGCTGGTGAGGCAGTGTTAGGTTATACATATGAGATCATTCAGCGTTGTTAAGGTAGATATCTGTAACTGTAAACTGTCATCTTAAAACTGTCTTTTCTCTACCTCAGAAATTTTTGTATGTTGGGTTTCCTTTTTATCCCATTCTAGAATTTCCATCTTAATTTCTTCAGTGACTTCATTGTTTAATCTGCATGTGTTTGCATCTTTTCTGTGGATTCTCTTGATGTTGATTTCTAGTTTTTCTCTTATAATGTGGTGAGATGCAAGATAACTTTTCTGCTTTTGTATTTGTTAAGACTGTGCTAAGGACTAAAACATGATGTGTTTTGTGAATGTTCCATGAGCTGCTTGAAATAATTTGTTTTATGTGGTTATTGGATAGTATGTTCTATAGATACCTGTGAAGTCCATCTGATACACAGTGCATCAGACATTTCTGTTTTGATTTTTTTTTTTTTTTTTGCTCAAATGATCTATTTTTTGCAAGCAGAACATTGAAGTCATCCAGTATTATTGTTTTTTGGTGTGTGTATCCTGTCTCTTTCAGCTGAGTATCATTTGTTTTATGAAGCTGGGTGTACTGACACTGTGGACATGTGTCACATGGTCTTGGTGGACTGTCCTTTTAGCCAGTATGTACTGGTGATTAATTTTCTCCTCTGACTAATCTTGCATGATGTGAATTTCATCAGACATGAGTCTGTCTGCTCCTGCTTGCATGCTGGCTGTATTTGCACACGATATCTCTTCCATCCTTTCAGTGTCAGTTTACGTATGTGTTTATCACATGTGTTTCTTTTAAAAATACTTTAAGAAAAATAAAACAAATTTATACTCATATAGTAAGAAAATAATAATTATTACTATTTTATGTATTATTATCATCAAAGTAGTTACTCAGTCATAAACCAAAAAGATTCTTATAAAAAAGAAACTAGTACTACTAGCATATATACTAAAATACTTTTAAACCAACAGAATCTGTCATTTGGAGACGTATTTGAAATTCTCCCTGTTTCCTGTTTATCTTCTATTTTGAGTCTTCGTGCTTCTCATATAAAAAATCCGTGCAGTATTTGAGCTCCTGTGTCTTCTTTCGTTTAACATTATGTTTTTAAATTTTTATTTAATTAACTTATATGGGCAGCGAATTAAACCCAGGAGCCAGAGCTGTGCCACCGAGCTGTCACATTTGTGGGCACTGGCAGCTGATGCCGACTTGTAGTGCCCAGCTGAGCTGGGCCAGCATGGCTCTGGGCAGGGGAAGCCCTCCTGGGGTTGCTGCCAGCAAAACAAAATGGAGAACTGACAGAGGAGAAGCGAAGGTGCCGGGAGCCACTGGAAATTAGGTTGGTTATCCTGGAGGGCTACGTCGCGCTGGCTTTCCTGGTATCAGTTCAGTTGTTCTGCTCCCAAAAAGAACTTGGGACCTTGTTACTGAGAATGGTGTGGTTCATGCTGTTGGAGCTCTGCTCCTTATTCTGAGCATCGCTGTGGCTCTGGAGGGGAAGATGGTGCCCTGTTCAGTGTCCTAGAGAAGCTTTCATGCTGGCTTTCCTGATATGGACTTGGATGCTGTCATCAGAAGAGCTCAGGACCTCACTGCCACTGCAGAAGGCCATGACACTGTTGTGGAGAGCCTTGCTCCTACTCTGAGCATGGCTTCCTGGCTCCAGGTCAGATCCTCAGCCTCTGGCACAGGTCCTTCATCCCACTGGCACAGACTTTCAAGCTGCCACCACCGGCCTTTGGGCCTTCTCAGGGCAGAACTGTGAGACAGACTTGCATGAGATGTTGCTGTGGGCTCTCGGCTCCAGTCGCACTTGTAGGGCCATTGCTATGGGCTACAGGTCTTCAGCTAGACTCGTTCAGAGCATGCCATGGGAGCCAGGCCTTCAGCCGGGTTCTTTGGGTCTTTAGTATGTGGAGAGATTTCTTGTACTACTTTTGTGTGGCTTTTACTAAATATTCCTGTCAATTACTTGTCCTGTAATTTTTTTTTTTTTTGCAAAACTTAAATACAACAGTGCTATTAAGTTGTGTCCATTTGGGTTAAATTTATCTTTTATTCCAATCTGCCAGTCTGTGTCACTTTTTTTTCTTTTTTACCGGTAATTGAACTCAGGACCTTGCACTTACCAGGCAAGCACTTATTGTACTGAGTGATACCTCCCTGGCCCCACTCTGTGTCTCATTAAAGAATTAGATCATTTATGTTTAAAGATATTATAGGAAGGTATGTGCTAGTACCTGTCCCATTGTTGTTGTTTATTTCAGTTTTTCACTCTTTTCTGATTCTCGTTTGATTATCTACCATCCCTCTTCTTTGTACAGAGTTTCTTTGAGTATCAACCCCTGTGCTGGATTAGTGAGCCTGAATTTCTTTAGTTCATGCTTACTTTGGAAAGCCTTTGTGTCTCTCTCATTTCTGGATAAGTGTTTTGCTGGATATAGTAATTTAGGTTGACAGTTATTTTCTTTCAGGGCTTGGAGTACATTGTTCTTGCTTTCCTGGCTTTGAATTTTCTGTGGAGAAAATTTCCATTATTGTGACAACTTTGCACTTATAAATGACTTGGGTTTTTCTTTTATTTTCTGACCTTAAATACTTTTTCCTTGTTCTGTGGTCTGATACTGTAATCGCAATCTAATGGCATGAGGGGGCTCTCCCTTGGCCACGCCTGTGTGTGGCTCCAAGAGCCGCCTCTCCCGGGAAGCCCGCATCTCTTCTGTGCTTAAGGAGGCCTTTCGCTGCTGTTTCACTGAATCTATTTTCTGCGCCTGGAGTCTGTGTCTTGCCGCCTTCTTCTACACGAGGCGGGTGTATGCTTTGTCCTTTAATTTGATTGTCACATCAGACCTACTTATTACTTTCCTTTTCATGATCTGACTGTGGTAATCCTTCTGCCTCATCTTTAAGTCCTGAAATTTTGTCTTCAGCTTTGCCCAGCCCATTGGTGAGAGTTTCCAGAGAGTTTTTTACTTGACCTGTTGAACTTTTTGTTTCTAAGCTTTCTGTTTGGTTCCCTTCAGAACTTTCAGCTCTTTGTCGAATTGCTCCTTCATATCCTGCGTTGCCTTTGTTAATTCATTCAGTTCCTTATACATCTTTAAAGTCATTGTCTACTTTAAACTTAAATCTCTTGAATATTTGTCTACACTTAACCTATCTCAGCATCTGTGTGCTTAATTAATGACAAGTTACAGGCTTCGGAAGAGCCATGCTCCTTGTTGCTTGGTGCTCCGTGCATTTCTCGGTGGGGGTGTGCATCTGGGGGCTGAGCATCTCTTTCACTTTCATGCTGGACCTTCTTGGCAACAACCTGCTTTTGAGGCCTTAATCCACAACGCCACTAAGAGCAGGGAGACTAAACACTGTGACAGCAAGACAGCTCAACATACTGAAGCACCTGCTTAGGCAGGCGCAGGGGCAGCGTTGGATCCCCAGTCCCACGTGGAAGCCCCAGCCCCAGGGTGGGCTGAGCCGGCCAGAATCTGGGCACAGTGGCACACACCTGTAACCTAGTGCTGCGGAAACTGAAAGCGGGAGGATCACCATGAGTCCAAGCTGCATAGTGAGACCCTGTAACGACCAAATACATTAAAAGCAAACAAACAAACAAACAAAAAAAATACACCGTAACAATAATTATGCAAGGCAAACCAGATCTTGAAATGTAACAAAAGCCAATGAAAACACCTATTCTGCCTTCAAAATTGGAAAGGAAATTGTCATCACTCAAAATAAGCTAAAAGTCTAACATTAATTTTTAAAAAAGGTAATAATAATGTTACTTTCAAAGGCAGGGAAGAGCAGGAGGAAAGAAGCATGATATAAAAAAGAAAAGATAAAATGAAAAAGCAAAAAGAACAAGAAAAAAATTAGTTAATAAATACAGAAGTATCACTGGCCAAATAGATCAGTGCATTAAAGCACCTGCAAGAAGGCAGAGGGGATGGGAGTTCAATCCCTAGGCCTGCCGTGCCGGCCCTGCCCCTGGGGCATGCTGAGACAGCAATTGAGACTGGGCGTGGTGACACACACGCCTGTAATCCCAGCTCTTGGAAGGCTGTAAACAGGCAGATCACTATTAGTCTGATCTAGTGGTGAGACCCTGAACAGCTTTGCAGATCCTTTCTTAAAATACAAATAAATAAAATAAATGAATTTATTTTAAAAATAAATACATACATACATAAGTAAACATTTAAATAGAAGCAACAGTAACGAATAAAAATCAAAGAAAAACAAAATGAAAAAAGAATTTAGAAAGAAAAGGGGGGAAGGGAGGAAAGGGAGGGAGAGAGTGAGAGCGAGAGAGAACAAGTGAGAGAGAGTGAGTGAGAGCGAGAGAGAGAGAGCAGGCGAGCGAGAGTGGGCGAGCGAGAGTGGGCAAGAGAGAGCTAGAGAGCGAGAGAATGCCAAATAAGCAAAGAAGAAAAAAAATCAGCTCAGCACTTCCAGGTGTCTGTCCCTGTGAAGTTCCTTCCCATGACCCGTGGCCCTTGGCATCTGCCAGGCTTGCCTGAGCAGCAGGGCATCGCCCGTGTTTCCTCCGCCCCACGCTTCCCGGGTGGCTGCTCTGCGGGCCCTCAGTGGTGTGTTGTCCAGTTCCCCGTTCCCTCCAGAGATTCTGTGCTCGTGTTCTCCTCTGCACCCTGGCAGTGGCTGGCCAGTGAGGTCATCTGCTTCCCAAGGGTGCCCGTGCCCAGGCACTCTGGACGGTGGCAAAGCTCCCCACAGAGTCAAGGCCACAGCCACAGGACCCGTTGAAAGCAATGCTTTCAATTCCAGCCCCAAGAGAAGTCACACGTGCCGGGCGTGGGGCCTTCCCACCACTGGAGATCTCAGTGCTTAAATCTCTTGGGGTCTGTCATGAGCCTTCCCTCTCTCTGTGACTGTCTCTTTCCCAGTCATTGCGGCAGGATGAACTCAGGGCCCCCGAAGTGTGGGTGTCCTGTGGCTTCTGATCCCTTGAGTGGCTCTGCCTCAGAGACTCATCCCCCTTTGAAGCGGCTCCTGAGCATCTCACTCTGGGACGTGGATTGTCCTAAGGGAGTCTCCACTTCTCGGTTGTGGACGCAGCAGAGTTGACCACAAAAGTTCCTCTGGCAGGGCCACACAGGGCTCCCGCTATGCACACATTTTGGAAATGCACTGGAGTGCGAAGCTGATGGTTAGCTGTCATCCCTGGCTCTTACAACTCACACATAAGGACAGATCGGGACCCGTTCTCAGCAGTGTCTGCTGACACGTGTCCCGCCCTATACCCTGCTCCTCTTGAGAGCACATCAGATGCGTATGGCATCTCCAATGGGGACAACTACCATAGGGATCCCTGCCTCTTGAGGCTGCAGCCCAGGGTTTGTGCTGCTCAGTGAGCCTCGGGGCTGCAGGCATTGTGCAGGGAGGACACGGGGAGGCCGGCTGGGCAGACAGCCCTGCATTCTGCAGTCCTGTCCAGCCACTGAGGCAGAGCAGGCCCAGCCGGAGCTCTGTGGGCAATGTGGGCCTGGCCCGGAGCTGATCCCACGTCCTGCAGCCCAGCCCATTCCTGCCCAAGGGCTGCGGTGAAATCCCTGTAGCTTGGGGCTGTGAGGCTGGAAACCACATTGTTGCTCTGTACTTGTGCTTTGTAGACCTCTGCTTCTCCTTCCTCCCCCGCGGCCACCCTTGGGACTCACGCTCCTGCCGGACCTGTCACTGGAGGATCTGGAGTGGGACCTGTGCCCACCCCTGGCTGGCCTCTGGTGTCCAGAAATAGTCCTGGCGATCTCCTCTCATCGCCCTGCCTGCCTGCCTGCCTCTGTCTCCAGACCTGCGGGCAGCGGCCCTGCAGGAGTGGCTGCATCTCCTCCGAGGACAAGTTGCCATGCCAGCCCCCCAACTCCAGTCTTGCCTTCACTTTGCTGCCAGATCCTCCTGAGAGTGGCCTTCACCTCTGGGCAGCACTGTGCTCTGGAGAGGCCTGGTCAGGAGTCAGGCAGCCCTGCCTCACGTGGCTCCTGTGTGACTCGGGCTCGCTGGCCTCTCTGAGCTCTACATCCCCGTCTCCAGCTTGCTGAGAGAGCCTCCTTGCTTTCCAGGGATGCCCTCAGGACTAGAAGCAGCAGATCTGTAGGTCTAGCTGGGCAGCTGGCAGGTGGCTCAGGCACTGCCGCTCCCATAAGCTTCCTGCTCGTGGCTGGCTCTGTGTGTCTTCAGGTGTGGGAGCTGCCCTGATGCCGCCCCTCCCTGTGGACTGAGTTCCAAGCAGCAGCAGGTGGCACTCCCCAAGCCTGGGGGGAGCAGCAGGCTGGGCAAAGCTGCACTTCCTTCTGCATTGTGCAGGGCTCAGTGCAGCGTCTGAAAACCTTGTCTGTGGTGTCTGGATGAGGGCTCTGTGCCCCGAGTCCCCATCGGGTCCCCACTCAGCCTTGTTCCCCCTGTGGAATTCCCTTTGGCATCCTGGCTGTGCATTCCTGAAGTATCTCCCCAGGAGGCTGGCGACCTGCGGCGCCACCTCAGGCCTCTGTCCTCACTATCCGGCAAGCCCACCCTTCAATGGCACCCTGAATGGAGAGACAGGCGCGTGCAGGCGGGCGGAGGCATCACTGTGGATCTGGGGGCACCAGGCTGGGCCTCTGGGGTCCTGGCATCTGCAGCTGGCTGGTCCACAGCTTTCCTGCAGGCCCTGGTGCCGAGTCTTCCACTACACGTGCACTCCGGCTGGCACTAGCCCTGCACAGCTCTTTTCCCAAGTTCCTTGTACAGTGCTGGTTACAGTAGGAGTATTTAGCAAATGTTGATTGAATGAAAGAATAGAAATTATATCCTGGAATTTTGAGAAATACTGTCTTGGGGATGATAATGAACTGATAGCATAATTACAACCAGAGGCCAAGGCGGTCTTTAAATGTCTCCAGGGATGATATTCCCATCATTTATTTGGTAAAAACTGCTTTCTGCTCCACCTTGAAGCCAGCTCTTTTCTGGCACTGGAAACACGATCTAAACAGCATTTAATTCCAGTGAAGCTGTTCTCGCTTCCTGCTCAGGATCCAATTTGACTTCGGGCCAGCCTGGCATGGCCCAGTGTGCTGGGAGCCTGCGCTGTCTCCAGCCAGCCATGGTGGCGGGTGGCAGTTAGGACAGAGAGCAGGAGGATACTGTGGCACCACCCAGGCTGGCTCCTCCTGGGGCTCCTGCCTCATCTTGGGATCTCTCTGCTTTGGAGGCAGCCTCTGTCCAGGTGGGGGAGGAGGTGAGCTGGCTCTGGAGGAAGGGGCTCACAGGTCTGCCACTTAAGGTGCATGGAGTGAAAGGAGCAGGTGGAAGAAGGTGAGGAATACAGGATGCCATGTCAGCTAGGCCACTGGGTCACCAGATGGCCCAGGCCAGGATGCTCCAGAGCCTGGGCCTGCAGGAAGGGAACCAACACTTCAGCTTCCACGCACAGTGTGGGCCGGCTTTAGACATTCTGAGCCACCAAGAAGAAGGGCTCTCTCATCCTGGGGCCCTGAGGCCAGGCGCCCACGCAGGTGGCTGGCAGCTGAAGTGGGTGGGTCTCTGATGGACGCCGAGGACTAGCGACGGTTCCAGGCAGAGACCTGAGAGCCAGCAGGGCGGAGGGATGGCCACAGGAGAGGTGGCATCCCAGAAGCCAGTGCTCACTTCAAAGCGCAGAGGCAGTCAGCCGCACGAAAGCTGCCTAGGAGGAAGTGCCTCTGCTGTTTCCGAAGGGCAGGTGGTGCTGTGGGTGTCCACGGAGAGCAGAGGCCAGGTGCCGGGCAGCAGCCAGCATGAGGTACGTTCAGGCCAGCCCAGCACAGGGCCCTCTGCAGCACCAAGAGCCCTGCCCACAAGACAAGGGGACCCTGAGGTAGCGTCAGAAGGAGACACGCATGAGGACAGGTGATCTTTTAAGGCAGTGTGTTCCACAAGATACTTCAGGGTGGAATCTGATGATTTCAAAGTGGAGGACACTGGGCGTGTGCAGTTCCATTCCCAAGAAAGAGGGAGAGACAGGAGGGGGTCGGTTCCCCCTTCGTGATATATGTGAGAGTCCATCCAGAGCACACGACAGGCCACTGGGAAGGTGAAAGGGGAAGCAGGTCCTGTTTCTGCAGTGGCCTGAGACAGTGGATGGAGCAGGTGGAAAGTGGGGCAGAATCGCCCTGCACAGACAGAGGCATGGTAGAGGGTGGTGGTCTTGCCTGCAGCGTGCCTGCCTGCGTGGCTGAGGTGCGAGCCCAAGGGTGGCCAGCGCTCTGACCTGTTTACTGAGCCCCTTTCAGGGACCTGGTTAGCAGTGGGTGCAGGGGCGTTGTGGCTGTCAGCGGAGATGCAGGCAGGGCTGAGAAGCATCAGAATGGAGGCCAGGCCTTAGGGTGGCAGAGCTGGGCCATGTGATTGGAGGAAAGATTACTGTAACATCAAAACTGCTGCCTTTGATTTGGGCCACGAGGCCTTGGGAATCAGGAGCAGAGTGAGAATGCTGGGGCGGGGTGGTCATCCTGGGAGAGAGGCTCCTGTGCCTGAGGAAGAGGGTGCCTGGGCTGTGAGTGGGGGCAGGTGGCCCGGGAAGACATCTGTGGGTGAGGGGCCAGGAGCAAGAGGAGGGTAGAAGACACTATGGACACTAGGGCCACCGCAGATGGTGATAGGAGCCTGCAGACCAAGTCGCCATGGTGGGCTCAAGTCCTTCCCAGGTGCTGGGTGTTGCTGGGTCTCAGATGGTGTCATGGATGGGCAGACGGCGCTGGGTGGAGGAGGGTGGAGTGGGCTTGAACCCCTCGAGAAGAGCTTGGGGCTGGGTGAAGCTAGGTCTGGGTGGCGGAGGAAGGGTCTCACTGCACCAAGGCTAAGCCAGCCTTCCAGGGCCTCGAGACCTCTGTGGCCAAGTGACAGTGCTCCCTGCCCCACGCTGCGCCCAAGCTCCCATCAGAAAGATGCCTGGGAATGCTGAGCTGCCTGCGTGTCTGCCGCACACCCTGGGCCTCCAGGTGCACTCGGATGGCAGCAGGTGCCTGGCAAGGACAGCAAGCTCCATCTCTTTCCTACTCTTCACCTGGACATCCTGACACCCTGCCCCCTGCCTCCCCATCCCCTCAGCCACTAGGCCACTTCCTGTGCCCTTCCCCCTGACCCCCATCTCCGTGTACTTGTGCGGTGCAAATCCTGCAGGTCTGCCCGGCTCCTAACACAGCCCTGGTCTCCAGCTTGCCCTGCACACTCACCCACCCTGGTTTCTCCTACGATTCTGGCAAATACATATTTGCCTATATTGCACTTGGCTGTACCAAGATTCGAAACTTGGAGTGAGGGTCTTTTATGTGTTTTTCTTGTTTTATTCTTAAAACTTTGAGCAGAGAATTTAATGTGTATTTTTTTCACTAAATGAAAAATGCATTGTCTGAGTTACTTTTTACTACTTGCTAGGACAAAATACCCAACACCCAGAATGAAGGAAGGAAAGGTTTATTTAGCTCGCAGTTAGTGGAGGTTTCAGTCCATACTTGGCTGGCTCCAGAGCAGAAGGCAGCAGGTCACCGAGGTGGAGAACAGTGGAGAGCAGGGGAAGAGTGGCCATGTGGCGACCACCCAGCCCCTGTCCCTTCCTTCCTTGCCAACTGCGAAGACCAGGGCTCCTCTGAGGAAGGAGCTGCAAAGTGGCGAGCTCAGAGGAGGTGGCAGAGCTCCAAAGCCTTCCTCAGCCCCTTCCCGTACCCTTTACGGGCTGAGTCACACTAGAGCGGGCCATCCACGTCCCAGGGCAGGGAGTCACTGAGCCCATCCAGCTAAGCTTCTGACCCCTCCAGCTGACAGAGTGTAGTAACCACCACCTGCATTGAGTTTCTATTTATGATGATACAGAGGAGCACGAAGTTCAGGCCCCATATGATCGGTGCTTTCTGTAAGGCAGAGGAACGTATTTTGAGTTTTACATATGACCTCATTTGACATCACCTAAATACCACAGTAGGTGCTGCTCCATAGCATTCCAGTTAACTGCATCTGCATGAGGAAGAGATGCCCAACCAGACTGGCTCAGCATAGACATGGGTGTGGAAGAGTGCCCAAGGGAGGAAGGGTGGGAGCCAGAGCAGAAGGGGAGGGAAGCGCAGCAGGAGGGCTGCTTCTGCTGCTTTGGGGAGTGCTGGTCCTTGCCTTCACCTTGGGCAACATCGCCCGGCTTCTAGTCTGGACACCTTGCCCCGCCAATGCACACCCCCACGGGACACCGCGGTGAGCCCCAGGCCTCTGCGTCCTTCATGGGACACTGCCGTGAGCCCCAGGCCTCTGACTGAGTCCTTCATGGGACACCATGGTGAGCTCCAGGCCTCTGCGTCCTTCATGGGACACCACAGTGAGCCCCAGGCCTCTGACTGAGTCCTTCATGGGACACTGCCGTGAGCCCCAGGCCTCTGACTGAGTCCTTCATGGGACAC
>PVKA01012132.1:0-24188 GCA_004027165.1 Ctenomys sociabilis | reverse complement strand
CCTCTGACTGAGTCCTTCATGGGACACCGCGGTGAGCCCCAGGCCTCTGACTGCGTCCTTCATTGGACACCATGGTGAGCTCCAGGCCTCTGCGTCCTTCATGGGACACCACAGTGAGCCCCAGGCCTCTGACTGAGTCCTTCATGGGACACTGTGGTGAACCCCAGGCCTCTGACTGTGTCCTTCATGGGACACCGCGGTGAGCCCCAGGCCTCTGACTGTGTCCTTCAGTCTCAGGAGTTGAGACCTCTGAACTCCCCATTTGTGGGTCCTGCATTAAACATGCTTCTCTTGTAAGCGCTGACTGATCCACGTAGTAGAGTGCCTCACAATCCAGGATGGCTGTGCCATGCAGATTAGTGACAGTAGCTGTGCCCTCTGCGTCTCTAGCTATTTATTTATTCATTTGCCTCCTGGATTTGTCAAAGAATAAAGAGTATGGTGCTGTCGCAGGTCTGATCCATGCTCTTTGATTCCAGCTTGACTTTTCTTTGACTGGCCCATCTCTGCTGTCCCACATGTGCAGGCTCATAACTGTCACTTTATCGTATCAAGATGAACACTTAATCAATAAAACATCGCCCACTTTGTCCTGTGTGATTTTCTTCACTTTGATCTATGCTTTATCCCGGGTTGTTATCATCTCTGAGTTCTGTGAGTTTTTCTTGGTCTGCATCTGTCTGTCCCTTCACTTTTAATCTTCCGCCTCTTTGCTTTAGTGGCTTGTGCTTGAGGCTGTGGATGGATCGACCAACTTTTGTTCCAGTTCAAAAGTCTTTAGTAATGAATTTAAGCCTTTAAACTTCCTGCCGAAGCCATAGGTTTGATCTGATTTCCATCCCATTGTTTCATTGTGCTTTTAATCCCTTTGTTTTCTTAAAATTTTTAGTAGCACCTGTTTGCATAATGGTTGCATTCCTCGCGGGTGGTTGGCCGATGCACATGATGCATCTGAATTCCTTCTACCTCCCTTCCTATCCCGGGATGCCCAACCAGTGGGAGCTGGAGCCATATCCTTCGCCTTCCCGTTCGCAAATGTGTATCCATCTCCCTTTTGCCTTTGTGTCACCTGGGCTGGAGTGGATCCCATAAGGTGCAGCTTCCAGTCTCCCAAGTGTGGCTGAGGTGGGGACAGCTTAGCTTTTTAGCTTCTCCACCTGCATGAGTTACAGACCTCACTCTCTTAATTCCTCCCTGAACTCAGGCTCTGAATTTCTGTTAAATTCTGGAATGGAACAAAGCCCACCAATTCCAAACAAATTCCCTGCGTAACTTCTGTTTTATGAGTCCTTAGTGATGTATAACTTCAAGCCGTGCTTACAGCAAATATTAATTATGTGTTTAAACCATTCCAGGATTGCTGTCTCTGCTTGTGTTCCAAGCTCTTCCTGCAGTGCTGCATTTGTCCCTTCCCTTATCTCGCAGTTGCCTAGTGTGTGTCACCAGATGGCCCGGGGAGACAGCGCACACAGCTGCTGTGGATCATAAGCCTTTGCATGTCCAAGACTTAATCTTTCTTGACTTGGTTGCAGACACCAGCTGAGTGGGACTGAGAAAAGTTAGCTATAGACATTTCTTCTCAAAGTGCTGTGTCCTGGCTTCCCTGCTGTCCGTGTGGTGATGCTGAGGACAAGCAAGGGCAGGTGACACGGCAGCCTGTGTCCACCTTGGACACGGCACACCCCGGCAGTGCATACTGTGCCAGGGTTCAAATCCTTTCTCCATGGGCTCCCCACTCCCAAAGCACCATGCACCTGTGTATCCGTCAGAGCCTCCTGAGGGCCCAGGCTAGGCCACTGCCTACTGCCCAGGGCCAGGTGTGAGCCCAGCCTTGCAAGGCTTTCTCTCCTGCACATCTTGCTCTCCAGGTGGTTGTCCTATTCTGTTTCTTTTCCTTCCATCCAAAGAAAGTTCTCATCAGCTTATTGGCTATAGGGAAAGACACCGGCATCAGTGTCTCCCTCGTGCTGTGATTTAAAGTGGCCCCTGGCTGTTTCCCATGGCTGCTGAGACTCCCCCAAAGGGAGGGTGAGACCAGGCTGGTCCGATGTGTTCTGAGTGTGTAGTCCTCACTCTACTGGAAGTTTCTCAGTTGTGAAATTGGAGTGAAAAGTAGGAAGCGCAAGGGGTGGAAATGAGCCCCCAGGAGAGCACCCCTTCTGTGCACCAGAACTAGTTCTCCAGCTAAGCTGGAATAGTGAACCAGAGTAAAGTAACAGTACTGCTGGTGGCATCATTTTCATGTTATAAAATATGGTGGTCGACGCTGTGTCCAGTGAGATGTTGGAAGCTTGGCTGGATCCGCCTGGTGGCTTGGTGAAACATCACCTGGGGTGTGGTGGCCCCACTCTAAGTGAGCGGAGTCCCCCCCCAGAGCAACTCAGTACAAAACCAACATATGAAGGGGTTGAGCAGGGCTTCTGTGACCACTCCAGAGGGGCTCGGATCTTCACAGCAGCTGTTGCCACTTCCTCAGAGGAGCCCTGGTCTTCGCAGTTGGCAAGGAGGGAAGGGAGAGGGGCTTGATGGATGCTGCATGGCCGCTCCTTCCCCTGCTCTCTGCTGTTCTCCACCTCAATGACCTGCTGCCTTCTGCCCTGGAGCCAGCCGAGTATGGACTGAAGCCTCCTCTAACTGGGACCTAAATAAACCTTTCCTTCCTTAGTTTTGGGTGCTGGGTATTCTGTCCCTGCAATGAGTAAAAGGTAACTGAGACATCAAGCCAAACATACATGTTTTTTAGTTAAGGACAGTTAGTTAGAAGTTAAGGACATGCCTGTTCATTTTTGTAATGGCATTCCAAGTCTCAAAGAATAAGAAATTATGTAAAACTGAAAGCAAGTCTAGATATAAGATTTGTTTCTCTGAGAATCACAGCTGATCCTCACCTGGATACTGAAAGGTGTATTCTCAATACTCCTATGCTCTGGTGGTGATTTGCTCCAAAGTCCTCTACTCCACAATATAGATGCTTTCAGTTAGGTGTGTTAGAAAAAAATCCAGAGACAGAACCTCCCGAGTCCTGGGACTTCCTGGGACAGAGAGGGAGACAGAGGACATCGGCGTCACGGGGTTCTGGCTGGAGAGGAAGCGCAAGGCCTGGCAATGCTGCATGAGGCCTGCAGGGAAGTGCGGGCACCGTGAAATCCCTAATGCTAAGAGTAGGCTTTAAATTTTCTCCCCACAAAGAAATGCTACCTGTGTGGTGCATGGAGTATATTGACTGGCTTAGTGCACTTATTCCACACCGCGTGCATGTGCCTAACACCACATGAACTCCGTGAATGCATGCGATTGCTACTTATCACAAGTTCAGAGTGCTTTCAGCGGAGGGACTGACAGGTAATTTAGTTTTAATCACTCCTCATTGTATACACACGGAACAACACATTGTGCCCCACACACATGTATATAACGATAATTTGTCAGTGGGAAGTAAAATTAATTAAAAATATACAAAAAGGAATGAAATTTCAAAAGAGCAGGATACAAATAAAACCAATAGAGTACCTAAAAACAAAAAGGTAGTAAATATTTGAATATAAAATGTCAAATTTGAATCGATAGTATTTTATGCTTATTTGAATATGACATCAGCAAACTAGAATAAAAACACCAGGTGTTTCTATAAATAAAAGAGCATTTAAGGGCCAGTCAAATAGCTCAGTGGATTAAAGCACCTGCAAGCAAGTGAAGGGGCCAGGGGCTTGATCCCCAGGCCTGCTGTGCTGGCCCTGACCCTGGGCACGCTGAGATGGCAGTTGCGGCTGGGCATAGTGGTATGCGCCTGTAATCCCAGCTCTTGGGAGGTTGTAAATGGGCAGATCACTATGAGTCTGATCTAGTAGTGAGACCCTGATTGCCCTGCAGACCCTTCTCTAAAAGCATTTAAGAGGCTGGGAAAGTAGAAGCAGAGAGTGTAGCAACCTCTAATTGAAATTGTAGAAAACAGAGGAAGGGGTATAGAAGCCACTATGTTCCAGAGAGAAGGGCCTGGGAGACAGCTCAGTGGTCTCAGGGCCTGCCTGGAAAGTGTAAGGTCCTGAGTTCTGATCTCCAGTACGAAAAAGAAAAAAAAAAGCCAAAGAGAATGATCAGAGATCTCTGGGATTTATGACCCCACAAGGCTCATGGGCCTCAGGCTCGTGACTGAGACACTCAGGGCCTCGATGTAATTGGTGACACTGCAGGAAAGGACAACAAAGACAGCCAGCGGGCACTAGAGCTGAGACTTCGGCCTCCGGGAAGCTGTGAAGACAACAGAGTTCTCAGAAACAGGACCAGAACTGAAGGTAGTAGATAGAGCAAGTTTTTCATGTGTGAAGTGAGAATTATGATCAAATGTCATGTTCCTGAGGAAAAGAGCTCAGAATTAGAGTACTGACAAATGCTCACACAGGGTAGGATATATGTAATGATGAGGAGGGAGTTGGTAGGGGACTAGCTCAGCCCATTATGGAGCCCAAGAAGACCCACATTAAGCCATCTATGGGCTGGGGGGTCCAGTGGTGCCTGTGACACAGCTTGGTTCACTTTTGTGGATGCAACCACGGGGACACCTATTCTGTTTCTCCATCTAAAACTGTAGACCCAAGAACCAGGAGGCCATTGCAAAACTCCTGAGCTGCTTATGAGGGAAGAGACTGCATCCCCCTGCTTCTGCAGGAGCAACACTGAACCCCAGGGTACCTTGGGAGTTTCAAAAATGTCAAAACAAAGGCATAAAATGCAATCTCACACCTCCAGCCCACACAGAATGAGTCCAGGAGACATCAACATGGAGGAACTGGAAAGTTACACACCTGACATTTCTGACACAATAGCAACTAAAAAAAAACTCCATCAGGCCATGGGGCAATCAGATCAGAAATAATCTCTCAGGGGAAAAAAGAAAGAAAGAAAGAAAGAAAGAAAGAAAGAAAGAAAGAAAGAAAGAAAGAAAGAAAGAAAGAAAGAAAGAAAGAGAAAGAAAGAAAGAAAGAAAGAAAGAAAGAAAGAAAGAAAGAAAGAAAGAAAGAAAGAAAGAAAGAAAGAAAGAGAACAAGCACCATGAAAGAATTGCTCCACATAAAGAAGGCATATATTAAAAACAAAAAAATAAGGGAATACAGAAAACTGATGGAAACTTTGAATTAACAACATAGGAAAGAGTTAGAATGCACGGATTAGAGCCAAAGAGCCATCCAGGAAAATAAAAATTGCATAGAAAGCTGGCAAAGCTACTTTAACAAAACTGAAGACTTTTCAGGCCTTGAAAACAGCATTGCAGCTAGCAGTCACAAGGAAGGAGAGACCTCTTAAAAACAACAAGAAGCCAGGAAATAGCAAGGCAATAGCGGAAGGGTGATGCAAAGAGAAATAATATAAGGTTGTTAGATGTCGATGAAAAGGCGGGAGTTGACAAGAATGACATAAAAAGAAAATTTGCTGGAGTAATAGCAGAAGATTTCCCAAGCATGGTTCAGGAATCTGATATACAGATAACTGAGACAAGAAGAACTCCAATTAGCCACAACCAAAATAAATCTACACCTAGATACCTCATAATCAAGATCCTAGAAATTCAGCAAAAGAATAGAATGTTAAAAGATGTTAAGAAAAAAATCATCTATGAAAGAAAATGCATGAGCATCAGGGCAGATTTCTCAACATAAACCATCAAGTCAAGAAGAGCTTACAGTGAACTATGTCAGGTCCTCAAAGAAAACAGCTTTCACCTAGATTGATGTACCCTGGAAAACCGTCTTTCAAAGTTAATGGAGGAATAAGATAATTCTATGACAAAAAACAACTGAAGAAATTCATACTATGAAACCAATCCCACAACAAGTAGTGAAAAATATTCTAGAAAGAGGTAAACATTACTATAATCACAACAATAGGAACAGGCACCCAGGAGTGGGAGCAGTTAAATGCAGGGGAGAAGTGAGGAGCCAACAGCAGGAGAATAGCCTGGCAAAGATAAGCAGCATATATCGGTAATAAACATTAATATAAAAAGCCTCAATCCACCAATCAAAGAAACAGGCTGGCAGAGTAAATCAAGAAATAAAACCCAATAATATGCTGTACACAAAAAACACATTTACTTGAAAAGAAAATGCATAGACCAAATTTCAGTGTCAAAGGATGGAAAACAATACTTCATGTGACAGGAACCCTGAAAAAAGATCGAGTAGCTGTTCTGTTTGAAGAAAATGTGAATGTCAAGTCAAGAATGATCAAAACAGGTAAAGGAGTTCACTATATATTTGTTAGTGGAAGATACCAATAGTAGGAGATAACAGTATTAAATGTATATGTACCAAATGCAGGAGCACCCAACTATATAACACAGATTTTAGCAGCCATGAAAAATCAAATAATCATAACACAGTTGTAATGGGGGGACTTAATGCCCCATTGTCACAAAGAGATAGATCAACTAGACAAACATCAGCAGAGAAATAACAGAACAGAATCAAACTTGTGAACAAATGGACGGAGCAGACCTTCACAAAGTGTTCTGCCCCACAACATCAGAATACACATTCTTCTCAGTTACACCTGGATGTTCTCTAAGTAGCCCATATACAAGGCCATAGAGTGTGCTTAAGTAAATGCAAAGTAATTGAAATTATCCCACACATACTATCAGATCATTGATCCGATAATCCATTTCATTGGAAATAGGAAATTATTGATGAAATAATTGCAAAAATTTCATAAACACACTGAAATTAAGTGCCACCCTGCTAAACAGCCAGTGGATCACAAAATAAATTAAAGAAGTTAAACAATATTTACAACAAACAAAAATGCAGATACAACTTACCAGAAACTGTGGGACGCAATGAAAGCAGTCCTCTGAGTTAAGATTATAGCTGTGGATTCTCACATCAAGAAAGAGGAACAAGCACAAGTAAACGACCTTATGCTCCACGTCAAGCTTCTAGAAAAAGAAAAGTCAAGAGCAAAGCCTAAAGAAGGGAGAAAATTGCAAAGATTAGAGCAGAAAGTAGCACAAAAGAGACTGAGAAAACAGTACAAAGAATTAATGAATTGAAAAGTTGGTTCTTTGAAAGAATAAATAAAATCAATAACCCACCCCAGCCAACCTTATCAAAACAGAAAGCAAAAACTGAAATTCATGCAATATGAACAAAAGGGTGAAATCCATCCAGATCCTGCAGAAATTCAGAAGATCATCAATACTTACCTCAAAAATCTTTACTTACATAGGATGGAAAATACAGAAGACTCAGACAGATTCCTACATACCTATGAATTACTGAAGCTGAATCAAGAACATATAAAAATACTGAATAACCCAGCATTAAACAACACAATTGAAAACATAATAAAAAATTTACCAACAAAGCAGAGTCCATGTTCTGATGACTTCACAGATGAATCCCACAAGAAATTTGGGGATTTAATGCCAGTTCTTCTCAAACTCTAATGACATAGAAAGGGAAATTTTCTCTCTACCTCGCTCCTGTGAACAAGTATTAACCTGATACCAAAACCAAAGAAAACCCCAATTAAAAGGGAGACCGAGGTCAGTCTCCTCAGCGAAGACACTTGAAGAATTGCTAGATTACAGGACGCAGCGGAGCAAGAGGGCTGCACACCACAGCTGAGTGGGATTCATCCCAAGGATGCGAGTAATGTGTGAAAATCAATACATGTAATACAATAGAGCCAAATACCAAAATCACATGACCATCTCAATAAATGCAGAAAAAGATTTTAATAAAGTCCAACAATCATTCATGATAAAAACCCTACGAAAGGGTTGGCGAGATAGCTTGGCAGTCTAAGTGCCTGCCCAGCAAAAACAAGGACCTGGGTTTGATCACTGGTAGCACATGCCATTCTGGCCCTAGTGCTTGGCTGGCCACAAAAACTGGTTCACAGTGGTGCATGCCTATAATCCTAGCCATGGGGAGGCTGAGATGGGTGGATCACTACAAGTCTGAGCTGTATAGTGAGACCCTGTACCAAATAAATAAATAGACTTTTAAAACTTGAAAAAAAACTATAAAAAATCATAATAGATAGTCTTTACCTCATTCTGATAAAATCAATCTGTGACAAACCAACAACCAACATTATATTTACTGGACAAAAATTGAAAACTTTGGGTTGGCCAGATGGTTCAGCAGATTAAAGCGCCTGCTTAGGCAGATGCAGGGACTGGGAGTTCCATCCCCTGGCCTACCATGCTAGCCTAGCCCCCAGGGCATGCTGAGACTGATTGAGGCTGGGCGTGGTGGCATGGGCCTATAATCCTACCATTTGGGAGGCTGTAAACAGGTGGATCACTACACGTATGATCTAGTATTGAGACGCTGTACACTCTATACATCTTGTCCTAAATACAAAATAGATAGATAGATAGATAGATAGATAGATAGATAGATAGATAGACAGATAGATTAGATAGATTAGATAGGTAGATAGATTAGATAGATAGATTAGATAGGTAGATAGATTAGATAGATAGATTAGATAGATAGACAGACAGATAGATAGATTAGATAGATAGATAAACAGACAGACAAGATAGATAGAAGAAAACTTTTACTCTAAAATCAGGTGCAAAACAAGGATGTCCACTGTCATCAATCTTATTCAATATATTTCTGGAAACATTAGCCAGAGCAATTAGGCAAGAGAGGGAAATAAAAAGAATAATGACAGGAAGAAATGAAATTATTACTATTCACAAATGACTCTATAGAAAAGATCCAAAAAACTCTACCAAAGACTCCTAGAATTAATGAATGAATTCAATAGCACAGATGGATACAAAGTCAACACTCAAAAATTAATAGTATTCCTGTACATGATGAACAAAGACACACTGAGAGAGAAATTAGGGAAACCACACCTTTAGCAAAAGCGTCCAAGAAGTGAAATACATAGGCATAAGTCTAAAAAAGGAAGTAAAACATCTATACGGTGAAAATTATAGTACTCTGATAAAAGAAATTAAAGAGGATTTCAGAAAATGGAAAGATATTCCTCTCATGGATAGGAAGAAAAAACTGTGAAAATGGCCATACTTCCAAAACTGTTATACAGATTTGATGCAATTCTGATCAAAATGCCATTAGCATACCTCACAGATATAAAGAAAACATTCCTAAAGTCATCTTGGATAAGAAGAGACCTCAAACAGCAAAGGCCATCCTGGGTAACAAAGGCAAGACAGAGACATCACAATTCCTGACTTGAAATTATACTGCAAAGCCCCTGTAATAAAGTCAGGGTGGCACTGGCAAAATCAGTGGAGCCGAGTAGAAGCTGAAGACACAGCTACAAACACATTCAGCTGCCTTATCTTCAATGAAGTGGCTAAACACATTCACTGAGATAAAGCCTCTTCAATAAATGGTGCTGAAAAGACCGGCTCTCCACATGCTGGAGACCAAAACTAGACCTGTGTCTGTTACTGTGCATTAATCTAAAGTTGAAACACATCAAAGATCTAAATGTTAAAACAGAAACATTAAATCTACTGGGAGATAAATAGAAATGTTGAAAACATAAGGGAATATAGAGAGCTCATGAGCAGAAACCAAGCTTCATGGTGAAAACTTCAAGGAACCAAAAACAGAGTTCTCATCCAATTAAAAAAAGATTTTCACATCAAAAGAAATCATAAATAGTGAAAAAAAACACGAATTGAAAAAAAATTTAGCCAAATGTCCCTCAGATGAAGGATTTCTATCTAGAACGTGTAAGGAATTTAAAATTTCTTTTTATGTACTTATTTTTATTTTCTTATGTATTTAGCACAGGGTCTACAGGCTCTCACTACATGGATCAGACTTGTAGTGATCCTCCTATTTTTGGCCTCGAAGTCCTGGGATTATAGGCATGCACCACCACACCCAGTCTCAATTGCCAAGGTCAGGGCCAGCATGGCATAGCAGGGGATTGAACCCTGGTCCCTGAGTCTGCCTAAGCAGGTGCTTTAATCCACTGAGCTCTCTGGTGGGCCCTTGGAATTTAAGATTTCATACTCCAAAATCCAAAGACCCAGTCAAAAAATGGGCATCTGAGATGAATACATACTTCTCAGATGAAGAAATAAAAATGAAAAATAAATATGTGAAAAAATGTTCAACATCATTAGTCAGCAGAGAAATGCAATTAAAACAACCCTGAGATTTCACCTCACCCCAGAAAGCATGGCTGTCACCAGTAAGGCAAGCAATAACAAATGCTGGTTGGGCTGTGGGGAAAAATGAGCCCTCCTCCACTGTTGATGGGAAGGTAGACTGGGACGTCAATGTGGAGATTCCTCAAAAAACTGGGATGAGAAGGCTTGTTTGCTTCATCTTTTCCCCTCGTGTGTTTTCCCCTGGAAGAATTAAAAGCATCATGCCACAGAGATATATGTGCAACCATGGTGGGTTTTTGTTTTTGTATTTAGTACAATGTCTATAGGACCCCACTACACAGATCAGACTCATAGTGATCCTCATGTTTTCAGCCTCCTAAATTCTGGGATTATAGGCATGTGCCAACATGTCCAGTTTCATTCCCTATCTCCGCATGCCCCAGGGGTGGGGATGGCATGGCATGCTGGGGATCGAACCCCAGCCTCTGTATCTGCCTAAGCAGGTGCTTTAACCCACTGAGCTATCTGACCAGCCCTCACCCAGGTTTATAGCAGCACAATTTGTAATAGTGAGATCTTAGAAACAACCCAAATGTCTATCAACTGAGAATGGATAAAAAAGATGTATTTTTATACAAAGGAGTTTTAGGTATAACCAAAGACAAATTTGAGGTTTTTATAGGTAAATGGGTGGAGCTAGAGTCCGTACTCGTAAGTGGGGTAAATCAGACTCACACATGCAAACATTGCATCACGTCCTTAGTGTAAGGAAGGAGCTGAGAGTGAGCAGAATCCGAGTGGCACATGTGGTGAAGGAGAAGAGACTGCATCATTGAGCGGAGTGGCTGCGGTGAGGCCCAGACAGAGGAGAGGAAGGAGTGAGGAGTGAGGTAACTGTGCTACTGATTTCTACTGATTTATTGAATGTGAGAGTTAATGCTTAAGTTTTTGTCCAATTTTGAGTGCTTATATCTGGCAATCTGAACAACTGCTTTGAAGACAGCAGTATGCAGTCAAACAGCCACTGGTGAATTTCTGTCATCCTGTTTTTTGAAATTCTGTACTGTTTCTAATTTTCAATTACTTTTTATTCTCTTTAAAATATAAAAAAGAAAAAAAGGAGGAATCTGGAAGTCTCCTGCCCGAGGGCAGAAGTGTGTCTGGCACCAGGAGAGGCCATGGAAGCCTCCTTCCCCCAGCATTCTGCCCTCGCTGGGCTCCAGCTAATCAGATGCACCTGCCTGGAGACGATTAGATCTTCCCACTCCAACTACCAGTCCACACTTTGGTCACTTCTGGAGACATTTTTTCAGATCACATGGGGCAGCCCCAAAATTCCAACCAGACACCATGACATGTGGCCCCCTGGAGCCAAAGGGGTCACACAGGGTAAATGCCTGCCGAGAGAAGGGAGGAATTATCCCAGAGATGATACTAGCCTAAGTATTCCGTAATACAGGAGGATGACAAAGTAAATCCCAAGTTACACTTGCACCATAAAAAATGGTCCCTGAAGAGAGAAATGGCACAGATGAGAGAGAGAGACAGAGCAAGTGCACGAGCGAGCTGGGTGAACTTGAGCATATGTGCACTTTATTCCACAAACTAATAACTGTAATCTTGGAAGTCAAAACAGAAGGTGAAGTTAAAGCTTAAAAATCTTAAAAATAGCTTTTATATGAGGTGTAGGGGGAGAGAGATAATTTCAGCTGAAGCGTTTGTACAGCGTGTTTAAGAAGGGGGTAAAGATATTGATTAACTTGTGTTAAGTTCAAACTCAGTTTAAAACTAGCAGAAGAGCCACAGAAGTATAGGCAGAATATGTAGTCGAAAAAAAAAGTGGGAAAGGAAATGCTTACAGCTGCAGGTTGGGACAGTGCTGGGCCCCCCCTTGCCAGGAGCCCTGGAGCCCCAGAGTGGTCAGCTCTGGAGCCCCAGAGTGGCATGGGTGGACGATGACCACACAAGAGTGTGGTAACATGTCAGGTGCTAGAAAAGGGCCTCTCTGTGCTGTATCCCGCGACATAGGAGCCAGAGGAAATGATGTTGCTCAGGCTTTAGGTCTTAGTCCTTTTCCAGGTAATGCACAGGAAAAGGTTTCTAATCAGGGCAGTGACCTTGTTGAGGTGAGGTGGCACACACTGTGTTTTGGGAGGACAGAATGGTTGGAATTTGCAAAGCAGAACCCACAGACAATGGAGCTGGAGAAAGCTTCAGAAGCTTGATAGTAAATATGCCCTATGTCCAGAAACATAAGCCGACTGAGGCTGACCAGAGGAGGTGCAAGCTGGAAATTTCCTCTAGATATTCCTCACTTACCTGTAACCCTAGAAACATGTGACCGGGTTCATCGGTACTATCCTGCTTGTGCTATAAATTTGTACTGTCATGTAACAGTAGCTGGCTGTGCATCTCGGTGCCTTTCTGAGAGATACAGGAAGCAATCTTTGTGTTTGTCCATGGGGCAAACAGTAAATCAAGTGCAAAAGGGACAAAATAGAGTTTCCCCCCACCTTATGATGTGTATAACTGGTTCTGTGTGTGTTTGTGCAAGTATCACAGAGAGTCCAACCCCTAAAACTCCAGGATTTCCTTAAAAAGTTTTCTTCTGATTTTTCTGGTAAAAGTAGCCCAGTTCAGTACAATGGCACATGAAACATTGGATTTGCAAGAGGTCAAAAGTCATTCACTGGGTGTAAGGATGAGGAGGATGGTCCATTATGGTACAATGCATGCTTCTGTGGCAGAAGTGGCATGGGTGGACGATGACCATCACCATGACAACGGTGCTGGCCATGTGAGCCAGAATCCCTGTGACAGGGAAATGGAGTGATAATCAACTGACACAGATGCAAAGAACACAGACCCCTGGCTGCAGATAACGAAGCCCACAGCGAGGAGAGCACACAGGACTGGCCAGCATGTTTGCAAATGGCCCTGCAACCAAATGAAGCAATCAGCACTGAAACTGGGTCTGAAAAGACAGCAAGAGTCTTGGCACGGTGAGGGGTGCTGGCCGTGACAGCCACGCTGTATTCGGTGCTGGAAATCCTAACGGTGAAATGCTACGAGGTGCTGTGACTCACACGAAGACTGAAAGGCAAGTAAAGTACTCTACATGCACCAGTAGTTACATTTAGAACGTATGTATTCATTAGGACGCCTCAGTCACCGAACTGAGTGCACTCACAGGTCTGCTGCTCTTAGCCAGCATGGATTTCTCATGGTGATCACAGGAATGTAGAAGACTTACTGAGAAGCAATCAGCCAAAATATGGCTTGAGAATTTATGCCCCTGTAGACACAGAGACTTAACTATGCTCTCAGCGTAGACATTTCTCCTGGAGTTTATTCCTGTAGTGAGAAGCAGAATGATGCTGTGGCCAGCTTTTGCTCCTCACCCCCAGACCAATTGGAATGTGACATCCAGTGGTTGGGTTATTGACTGCCAGTTGATGCTACATTTGCTCTCAGTGCACAAGTCGGCCAGCTCAGGAACCGGACACAGGAACAAAGCAGAAATTTCAAGTGAAATGTTGCAATTTCAAAAGAGAGAACCGTGAAGGATAATCTTTGGATTTCAGAAAGATATAACATTGGCCACATGTGTGGCAAAGAAAATCATGCTGCCGCCAGCATCATGATGGACGTGGGATAGGCCAACCTCGGTGGCACGGAAGCCTGTGATGGGAGCTCTCCTCCAACAGAGCCAAGCGTGGAATAACCGCAGTTGATGAGCTCAGCAGCGACTGCGATGCCACTTGAAGGGGAGGCGTTGGCCAGCGGGTGTGCTTCGCTTGTGCCTATACCTGTGCAGCATGAATACTTTGATAGTTTACTTGACACGTGCAAAATATTACCGGAAAATTCTCTTAGAGGATCAGGGCTAGGACTCATAAGAGGTCATTAAGAGCAGAGGAGAAACAAAATTTTTATGCTCAGGAAACTACACCAGAGCTGTCAACACTGTCCAGCAAGGAAGAACGGGCAGGAGAAGACACGTGTTACTAGGGTAAGTGATGCTTCTGCCTAGAGCACGCGGTGCTCGTGGGTGAGGACTGCTTTGGCAATGACAGTTGAAGCGAAGCTTATTTTGTGATGGGTCTTGCATCACATTGACATTTTCCTTCACTCTGGCTTTTATCAATTTATTCTTTAGTATTTTAGGGAAGAGTCTACGGGGTGGGTCTCACTACTAGATCATACTTATAGTGATCCACCTGCTTACAGCCTCCCAAGAGCTGGGATTACAGGGGAGCGCCACCACGCCCAGGCTTGATTACTGCCTCAGGGTGCGCTGGGGGCGGGGCCTCCAAGACAGGGATAGAACTTCCGGCCCCGTGCCCACTTGCAGGTGCTTTAATCGGCTGAGTTATTTGGCCGGCCCTCAGGCTTTTATTTTTGATGTCATCTTTTAGATTTTGTAGCAAGTAAACAATTCATATCGAAATGTTGGTGTCTGCCCTAAGCACTCATGGCATAGTTGGTATTTTATTTCATTTTATGGGCAGCTTATTTAGCTGCCAAGCGCACATAGTAGGGAGGTCCTGACAAAGCAGGAGGTGAAGAGAGGTGACAAACTGCCACACAGAAAGCAGCCCAAGCACAGTGCTGTTGGCGTAAGCACGATGCATGCGTGGGACACGCGGCTCCCAGCTTTGAAGCCTTGGGAGTGACGTTGGAGCAAGGCTTATTTCTTAGGTAGAGTTATTTTGATATTTTCATTGTAGTTTATATGAGAATTTTATTTCTGATATCTTTTAGACCTTGTAAGCAGATCCACAGCTGATAGGATGATGTGGAGGTCTATTCTAAATGCACAAATGGGATACTTTGCTTTATTGATACCTTACATTCTGGGTGCAGTGAACTGCACCCAGATGAATACAATAAGAGCCTCCCAGGGCTGAGGCACAGCCTGGTGACTGAGTGCTTGTTCCCCATGCCTTTGGCCCTGGACTTAATCCCTAGCACCCCACAAATAAACAGAACAAAGAACCTCCTGACAAAGCAGCAAGATGGCTGAGCCATCAAGTGCATCGTAGGCACAGGCCTGCAGACGTGCACAGTGTCCTGTGGGCGTAAGCAAGACGCTTGTGTGGAATGCACAGCCGTCAGGTGCGGGAAATGCCGCCGTCGTGTGCGGGCAGCCTGAGTGCAGTGGCTGAAGCTGAGATTATTTTTTTGTAGAGTTATGTTGGCATTTTCACTGTAGTTCATGTAAGAATTTCTTTCTTTCTTTTTCTACTTTGTACACCAAAAAATAGTGTTGAAAATTTCAATAGCCAAATAGCTCAGTGGATTAAAGTGTCTGTAGTTAGGCTCAGGGGTGAGGGGTTCAATCCCCAGGACCTGCCCTGCCAGCCCCGCCTCTGAGGAGTACTGAGATTGAGACTCGGCATGGTGGCACATGCCTGTAATCCCAGTTCTTGGGAGGCTATAAGCAGGCAGATCACTACAAGTCTGATCTAGTAGTGGACACCCTGCTGACTCTTCCCTAAAATACAGAAAAAGAAGAAAATTTCAATACTTTTTTGTAAGCATTCAATAAATATTAGAAATTCAATACTTTATTTTGTGATTTTTCCCTGTTAAGTACTCATTGCTTAACATAATAAAATTTGTAAAATTAAAAATTAATAATTCATCAATAGAAATATTCTAAGGAACAAATCGTGGGCACTGCAGACATGCACTTCTGCCCCTTGATGAAAACATTGGAGTCATGCTCTAGGCTCATGAGTGTTCTGACTCTTGCCTGAGGAGGGGCTCCTGGCCTGCATTCAGATTTGTGCCACAGGCTCTGGACTGACAGTGCGGCTCCTCGGCAGCCTCTTCTGCAGCTCTGTGGGTTTTGCTGATCGTGCTGTATAGAACAGCACTGTAGCTTTATGTCCTGTTATACTTAACAGAACTGCACGCATGAGTTATGCAAATGAAACCCAAATTGTCGAGCTGGAGTTGCCTTTGGCCATTTCTCCACTCTGAGCCATGTGGTGTGCACACTTTACATTCCTCATTTAGCAACCAATTCATGAAATGACCCAGGATGTGGTTCAGTTGCTAAACTGTAATGGCACACAGAAATGTCAAGAGGGCACCTTGGATTTGGAGGCAGATTTAGTTTACATTGACAGGCACTGATCAGGGTCGTTCCCAATGTATCAGCCTGCAACAGCTCAGAGCAGACTTTTATGGGGCCTGCAAGGGGAAATAAAAAGGCAGAGTTCTTGGCTGTTTTTGATGGGTTCTTACCATATGCACCCAGCTTTGTGTCACAGCACCCGGCTTTGCGTCATGGTGCCCGGCTTTGCACCACGGAGCCCAGCTTTGCGTCACAGTGCTCAGCCATTTCTAAGAAACAAAAGTAACAGGAACTGGAAGTAGAACTTTTACCTGGACAGAAAATGCACTAAAGTGTCCTGACGGGGCCTGTCCTGGTGCATTCGCCCACTCTTCATCTCCCCAACAGTTGTTGCTGGGCGTGTGACATGCGATCTTCTGAGACAAGGTCCAGCTAGAAGCAGTCATAGCAGGGCTGTCAGTGGCCATAGGGTGGGACCTGGCCGGGTCCCAAAGACTGTCTTTGTACAGGGATTTTCCCTAAGTTGCTTTTAGGAAGAGACATGATTAGTCCAATGTGCACTGGACACTCATAAAATCTTGGTCAAGAGTTTGACTAACTGTCCACAGAGCTAAGGCAAAAACCACAGCTAGCAGGAGCCAAGAAAGCAGGACTGAGGTAAGCAGCCTGAGAGGCACAGCAACCAAAGGGCGTCGGTGTGGAGCACTCCTGAGGGTGGCACCTGCCGGCTTCAGCTGTGCATGGACAGCTCAGTACCCGAGTGGTCAGAGCTGGGCTGTGAGCCTCTTCAGAGTGAGCACTGGGGGAGCTGTGTGCTCCAGGTACACTCCAGCGGTCATCTGGATGGCTCTTTTACCTCTAGAATGGTGCATCTATGGCTGCATTTCTGAAACTTTTAGGGGTGGTTAATACACACCTGGGTTGTACATACATGCAAGAGAGCCTTAGGTATAATTGCTCTTTTAGCTAAGCTTTCATGGTGCTATTTCAAACTGTTTCTGTAGGGCTATGCGTCTTGACCTTTTTAGACCTGTATGCACTATATAGGTAGTTTTTATGTTTTATTTATTTGTATCTCTCCTACACATGCTGGCCAGTTGTCACTACCAGTGGTCAGGTCATATCTAGGGGTGACTTTTTGCAGCAGGACCCTCCACACTTTTATTTCCCTCTCAGCTTGGGTAGGGAATGCTTGAGGCATGGCACGGTACAAACGAGCACTACGTGTATCTGTATACCTGCAGATGGAGGGAGGGCACATGTGCTAAAGCCTGACCTGGTTGTGGGGCCCAGGTGCCAACACTGCAGCTTGAGCTGGCAGAGCCCATGGTGGGGGCAGGGTTGGCTCTGATTAAAAGATCTTATGAGGGCCAGGGAGATAGCTCAGTGGAATAGTGCTTCCTTGGCAAGCTCAACGGCCTGAGTTCAATCCCCGGTTCCACCAAAAAAAAACATCTTATGAGGGTTTGGCCTGATAGCTTAAGCAGAGCACAGTAGCTGGGATTCTGTCCCTGGCATGCTGTGCCAGCCCCTTCCCCAGGGCATGCTCAGATGGTGATTGAGACTGGGCGTGGTGGCATGGTGCACTCAGCATCAGGCAGAGGGTTCGTGCTTAAGTCTGGAGAACAGTCAATCAGTCAGTGCCAGGCAGCCCTGGTGCAGTAGCTCCAGCCTGGTGGGCAGAATGAGTGGTCCCCAGTTATTCAGGAGGCCCAGCATGTGGCCCCTGGAGAGTTGGATCTTGGCCTAGGTGAGCCTGCTGGCTTTCTTGATCAGAAGCACAGCAGTGTCAGAGCTCAAAAGCAGAGGGAAAGCAGCCCTGAGTGCCTGGATCAGAGTGTTCACACTGCAGGCCACCAGGTACTCCAGGGCTGGCAGTCCAAGCAGTACTGTTTTTGTGAACTCAAGGATCCAGATTATGTAGAAGCCAGCAGCTCCAAGAACTCTGTAGTTCCCTTATTGTGGCCAGTTCCTGCCAGGTACAGCGGCAGAGCTGTTGCATCTTTCCAGCAGGCAGCCTGGGAATCATTAGTAGGAAGTGCAGTGATGTGTGCTGGGAGGCTAGTGAGGTCTGCGGTGAAGGAGTTTTCAAAGAGGACAAACAAGTAGTTGTTTTGTTTTGTTTTTTGTTTTTGTGTTTTAGGGAAGGGTCTACAGGGTGTTCAGGGTCCCACTACTAGATCAGATTCATAGTGATCCACCTGTTTACAGCCTCCCAAGAGCTAGGAGTACAGGCATGTGCCACCATTCCCAGTCTCAATTGCCATCTCAATGCACCCCAGAGGTGTGGCCAGCATAGCAGGCCAAGGAAATGAACCCCCAGCCCTTGCACCTGCTTGCAGATGCTTTAAGCTGCTAAGCTATTTGGCTCCCCCTACACAAACAAGTTTTTTTTGTGGATCTGGGAGATTCAGTCCAGGTCAGTGGACTTTTGAGTTCAAACCTGTAGTCTTTGCAAAAAGGGGTCCGCTGGCAGGCAACTGTAGGCAGACAGAGGCTTTCTTTAGTCCCACGTACTATGGGCTATGGTGACCGAAGACTGAGGCAGCATATGTAGAGGACAACTGTGGTGGGCATTGGCATCTCAGGACCTTGACTGGGTTTAGAGGCAGGAGAGGTGCATTTCAGCAGTTTGACGACTACAGACATTTAGCATTTTGAAGCCTCCAGATGTGCAGCTGAGTTCCTAGTTGAGCCTCGTGTGGCATGGGTCTTGTCTAATCCAGGTGGGAGTTGTCTCGGAATGAAATATCACCATCAGCACCGTTTTTTGGGGACCACAATGGCAAGCAGGAAAGGCTGTCCCAGAGGAATTTCAGGACAGAGCAACAGGCTGCCTCAGAGGAAAGGTGCTGGAGACTTGGCCAACTCTACTGATAGAGCTCCTTGAAAGTACGGCAAGAGTTGAAGAGGGCTGGAGCAGTCCACGAAGGGTCTATCGGTTGGGGCCTGCAGAGGGCAAGTGTTGGCTGCGCTGCTGGCAGTGTGGAGAGCCAGGAGGAAGGAGTGCTTCTCCCATGACACAGGAGGCCGATTGGCTGATGGCAGTCTCCTGGCGGGAGACCATTGTCTGGGGGCGAGCGCTCAGCTCATTCCTCCAGGAGGTTGGGTTTTCAAACCTTCAGGATTGTGGTTATCTGTCTCAGGTTGATGTAGGATTGCACAGGATTGGCTTGGTGCCTTTAACTTATCTTATTACCCCCCAGGCTGCAAGCCTGTGTATGGCAGAAGGGGTAAGAGGGAAAATTCCAGGTGATGGTAACCCTTTTCTTAGTGTGGATGTGGAAGATTTGAGGATTCTTACCTTTCAATCAAAAGAAACATTTATTTCATTAGCATCCATAGCCCTTATACAGGGTAACAGTTATAACTTTGGACATTGATTAGCCCCCCCTCCATGTTTTCGGGAAGCACTTGACTGATGTTGTGCTTCTAGGGGAAAGCCATGGCAGCTCATTTGTCAGCACCAACAGCTCCATTTTTCCTCAGTCAAAAAGTGGAGCCCAGAAGAAATTGCTGACAGTCACCTTGGGTGGGCAGTAGAGGACCCCATCTGACAGGGTGGGGAGCAGCAGGCTCTGGAGGGACGGCCTCTGTGCTCAGCTCAGGCACTGCCTAGCTGGAATCAGTTCAGTTAGCTCCAAGGAGAGAGTGGGAGAGGGGGTAAAGCTATGCAGAGGTGCTGGCATCACCTGCACGGCCAGGGAGGGTGCCGAGGCGGAATTTTCAGGGAGAATGGGCCCCTTTTACTCCCCCTTCGAGTGCTTTTGTTTCATTCTTAATTTCCTGCGGTCAGGGACTGTGGTGTTGACTAACTCCCATCTCTACTTCCTGTGCATATTATACACCCTTGAGCAGTGGTACAACAGACAAAGGGTGGGTGCTTCTCAGAGAGAGGCCATTCAGATGCCCGCTGGCCACACCCCACTGGGACTCAGGCACAGTGTATCTAAGGCAGTGGGAGGCCTCCTTTATGTCCATCGCCACAGAACTGCAGGTGAGAGCCCAGTCAGACGCCATGACCAGGAGTGCCCAGTCTTGGTGCACAGACGGAGCAGCCCGCTGCTTACGCTGTCCATGCCACTCACATGTGTTCATTCAGCAGGCATTCAGAGGTTGACCTTTCCAGCCCCCTTCCCTCAAGGGTGGTTCTGACTAATGAGAACTGATCAGACTCCTTCTGCTCAAGCTGAGAAGACTGACAGACTCTTGGATCTTCCCCTGTGGCTTCCCTCTCTACAACATAATAATGAAGAACACATTCTGAACCCAGAACTTCTGAGGCTGGATAAGCTTTCCTTGGATCCTTTTGGGCACTCAAATTCTGGACAGCCCCAAATGTCTGTTACTGTCTTAGTAGCTCAATTATCTTGACCAGGGTTTTTCATTTCAGGCTACAATGCTCTGGAAGGGATTGCTGCTAGAGCCAAGCCTTTGCACAAACTCCAAGAGACAAAAGCTTGCTGTAGAAGGGTAATCGCGCCTTCAGGACCCCTCCTGGGTCTCCTTGTGGCTGCCAAGGTCTCTGTGCTTCCACAGTCACCAGCATTCTAAACAAATACTTTTGTATTTACCTACATTTTCCTATTGTAGAAATTCTGCTCTGCTACAAGAAAAGCCATGATCACTGGCCCTTTTGCTAAAATGTAGAGCCTGCTTTCTGTGCCATGTGGACGTTAACTCAATCTAGCTTTCTGCGCAGTGACACATGACACCACGAGAGCACAGCTTATGAGTCTTCTGAGTGTAATTGCCCCAGTGGAGACCACTGCACGGGAGGGCAGGAACAACTCCCAAAGCCCCCCAACTCCTTGGCTCTCCCACCCCTTGTGGTGGGCAGACCTGGCTCCATTTCCTTCATTTTAAGTGAGAATTGTCTGTTTTAGTTTTTCACAGACGTGGTCTCTTGTTCGCACTCCCACACATGCACGCAGCCACCTCTCCTCCTGCAGTGGTTGCAGCACTGTCCTGCTTCTCCACCTAACGTGGAACCTCCCCCAGATGCTGCGGCATCGCTTGGCCTTGGGCTTGGTTGTCTTCCCTTCAAGAAGTATAGTACTTCCTTCTTCCAAGGAGCCAATTTATTTACAGATAAACTTTATAAGCTTTCTCGTGGTAGCTTAGAAGTCCCTTCTAATGACTTGTCCCCTTGGGAGATTCTACTCAGTGTCCTACCTGTGCCTGGTAAGAGCTAGAGAGCTCTCAACTCTGGGAGTTCGCTCACCCCTTACTACACAGCACAGAATGTCCTCCAGCCAGTGTGCTTCAGCCTGCTACCTGGCCAGGTAATAGTTCTGGTTAGAGTTCCTGTTAATTTCACCTCCTAGGAGAAGCTGGTTACTGTGATGTATAGCTAGGCACTGTGACGCACATTCTAGGAACTAATCAAAGCCACAATCGCTATCTTTTGCTTCCCCTTGCAGGCGCCCTAAAAGTCTCCTGCCCTGAGCCTCTGGGGCCTGATATGTTGGGAATGTTCCTGGTCAGTGCCTGTCAATGTAAACTAAATCTGCCTCCAAATCCTGGGTGTTGTTTCGGTGCTACTGTTTGCTGCTGCATCTGGTGCCCTGGCCAGGAGGACCGACCATGCTGAAGTCTTTGGTCACCAGTCATGGCCGTCATGGCTACAGCAAGGACTTCTTCAGGTCCCAGTGGGACTGCACCCCCTCAGGATTTCTTGAGCCCCCTCAGAGGTCTGGAGGAGGACTCTTGGCTCCCTGATGAGCAGCTCAAGTCAGAACCAAAGGGGAGGAGGGTTTTGTCTGCCTGCCTGATGCCAGCAGGGCTCCCCAGGGGCAGAGCACCTGAAGGACCATAACAGGTTGCTTACAGTGTCCCTTTCCCCAGCAAGGAGGATACCTGGTGGCCCCCTTCTCACTTGTTCAGAGACCTAGTTTTGCAGCGTTGTAGACAGCCTTGGGTTTGCAAAGAACACAGCTCGTTCTTCAGCATCTCACTCTGGTCAGGTCTGTCCCCACCCACTGTGGCGACAGAGGGGACAGAGGGGCTTCCTCGAGCAAGGCAGCATCACCAGTTTCAGATACTCCCACACTCAGAGTCCAGCTGCAAACCTGAAGCGCGTATGGCTGAAAGGATGAAGAAAAAAATCCTGAAACCAAAATTGAGGAATGAGAATGACTCAGCAGGGTCTTGAGAAGAAGAGTGATTAACGCAGTCGTGTACTTGTTAGGGGAATTGAGTGGAGAACGAAAATCTAAAAATAAAACTCACCTGGCCTGGGAGGCACACAGTGACTCACTAAAGTGCCTGTGACCTCGCATGCAGCGCCCAAGCATATGGTCTTCCATGGCCAGAGGAATTAAGGCTGCAGGTAAGATTGGTATCAGTGGACCATAGGATAGCGCCATCCTCCTGGAGTGCTTAGGTGGACACTCAGTTCCTTCATGAGCCAGAGCGGAAGGAGAGAGCACTGGAGCCATGCGATCTCATGGCCTCGGGGCTGCTGGGACAGATTTGAGCCAGGACTTGTCCATGAGCCAAGGGCCATAGCAGCTAGAGAACTTGTGGAGGTGCTGCAGTTTGTCCTCCCAGGGCTTCTGAGGGGCGCAGCTTTGCCAGTGCCTGGACATTGGGCCCAAGAGCCCCATTTAGATTTTTTCTTCCCTGAGTACTTCAATAAATTTATCTTAAAGCCCTTAAGTTTATTGGAATTTGGAACCACAGCAATAGGGAAATGACACAGATTCTGGCACTTGAAACATGGTTCCTAACCCTAACAAACAGTGGAAAATATGCCAAGGCTTCAGAAGTGGGCAAGGAGAGCAGGGCTCAGAAGGCCTCTGCCGCAAATAGATCGTTAACGGGAACAGAGAGATAGGAGGTAGTGGTAGTGATGGACCAAAAGCAGTGGGCAGCATGCCAGGAATCCCGTCATCCTAGAGACAGTCTGCGTCATCAATGAGGTGAGGTGGGCAGGAGCAGGAGCCTTGCGTGCCTGCTGACGATGCCCGCTGACAAGGCCCACTGCACTGGCAGCGCCTGCAGGGCAGGCGGCATGGGCGGAAGGCTCAGCGGTGGTACGTGCCCTGCGCTCTGGAGAGAAGGTGCCAGCTGCATGCTTAGCTATTTGGCTGCGGAGATTCCTAAATGTTATGTTGGCAGTGTGGTTTGCTTTCTGTACAGCTAACACAGGAGAAGCAGGACACAGGGATTTGGGGACTTACCAGGCTACTGAGATATCAAGAAAATCACTGTCAGGAAAGAGCTTTTGGGAGAGTGGAGGGGGTTACAACTGGTCATCAGCTTACTACACCTAGCCAAACTGAATGATGGAGGACCTTGCCATGCTGGCTCTCCTGATGAACTCTGGAGGAGCTCTGGTCCTCATCTTGAGCATCGCTTCCTGGCTCTGGAGGGGTGGATGGTGCACTGCTCAGCCCCCTGGAGAAGCTTGTCACATTGGCTTTCCTGATGGGAACTTGGCTTTCCTCATTGCTGGAGGAGCCCAGGACCTCCCTGTTGCTGAGGACAGCTGTGGTACCTTTGGGGGAGCTCTGGGCTTCCCTTGAGCGTGGCTTCCTGGCTGCAGGTCAAACTCCTCAGCCTGCTGGCACAGACTTCCTAGCTTCCAATGCTGACTTTTCTGGGCCTTGCCAGCACAGATCCATGAAGTGGGCCTACAGGAGACTGTCATGGGCTCCAGGCCTCCAGATGGGCTTGTGGGAGGCACTGTGATGAGCTGTGGGTTTTCAGCTGCACTCATGCAGTGTATTTTAACCCAGGCCCTCAGCTGGATTCTTTAGTATTTAATATGTGGGCAGATTTCTGCACTTCTTGTACATGATTCTTGGGTGATTCCTTATAAAATAGTATTATAAAATATGTCCTATGTCACACTGTTCCCCTTGCAAAACCCCAAACCATGACAGAGACAAATCAAGGGTCTAGCTGAGCAAGATTCCTCTTGGTGTCTTCTTCCAAGGTCAGAGGGCTCATTCTGAAGATTCCCTTAGATGTGCCCCCATGGGC
>PVKA01012131.1:0-58710 GCA_004027165.1 Ctenomys sociabilis | reverse complement strand
CCATCCAGCCTTGCAGCCTCCTCAGGTGTTGGGCACGTCTTTGGCCTACGCAGCAGGCCCGTGCGACCCTGACATCAGACACTTACAACAGCCGCATTCACGCCATCCAGCCTTGCAGCCTCCTCAGGTGTTGGGCACGTCTTTGGCCTACGCAGCAGGCCCGTGCGACCCTGACATCAGACACTTACGGTGCTTCTCAGTACGTCATCGTCCACGTCGAAGTTGGAGGTGTCGGAGGGACTGCTCACATCTGGAATGTAAGGTGCTTCGAGGTTTCGTATATTTTCCCAATTCAGACCTTCAAAAAATGCATGTTTTTTGAAGTCTTCTATCCCATTCTGCCCCAGCCGGCGCTCTCTGCTGCAGATCAACCTCTGGATGAGGTCTTTGGCTTCTTCAGAGACATCTGTGACGTGGGAAGGAAACTGAAATCGCTCCTGTGAGGGGTGAAAAGCCGTGCAGAAGTAGGTGTGGTGAGATCACTCTGAAAAGCAGACACACTGCCGAGATTTCACTCTGCATTCCATGATAACTAGATGCAAAGAGACCACGAAGCTCCCTGGCTTTATTCACAGCTAATGTGCTACCACACCACAGGATGAGCTTTTGCTTTCCAGAGTGGCACAGAACACAAGGGTGCACTGTGGGGAAAGTGCACCAGCACAGTCTTCAGAATCCATTCTGTAGTCTCCAGGGAAAACCTAGGTCCAGAAAGCCACTCTAGACAACACATGCATGACTACCTTTATCCTAACCAAAAAAAATGGCAATTTATCTTATGTCCAGGTGCCCTACTTAGCAACCAGCTGCAGAGTTCCCTCGCTCCCTTCCTGCCAGACGGGAAAATGCAGGATGCCCAGGGAGGCACAATGCCTTACTTCATGGTTCATGATCTTCCCGTAGGTCTCCACGAGCGACTCAGCGTAGAAGGGTGTCTCCCCATAGAGCATCTCATACATGCAGACACCCAGGGACCACCAGTCGCACTCAGGCCCATATTTGCCCATGCCATCCTCCATGGCCTGCAGGATTTCAGGCGAGATGTAGTCAGGTGTGCCCACGGCCACGGAGGACTGGACCTGGGGAGGAAGAGATGCTGAAGGGCGACTCCAGAGCTTGAGCTGCACCTTCCAAACACTTTCTCTGAAGCTCAGCAGCAACAGGAAAGGACATGATTGTGGAGTAAAAGTGGTAAACGATCAGGATTGGTGTTTTTTTGATTGTCTGATGTTTTTTCATTAGAACATAATTCACATACAAAACACAACCTTTAAAAGCTGTTCAATTCAGTACATTCACAAAGGTGTGCATCCATGATCAGGATCTAAAAGCCTAACTCAAGGCTGGGGAAATAGCTCAGCTTGCCTGCCTGGCAAGCACAAGGACTCAGATTCTATCCCCGGGACCCCATGCTGTGCTGGCCACTGAAACGGGAGTGGTGGCACATGCCTATATTCCCAGCATCGGAGGCTGAGACAGGAGGGTCACTATGAGTCTAAACTGTGTAGTGAGACCCTGCACCAAATAAATAAATATATATTTTTTTAAAGGAAAAAAAAAACCAAAAAACACCTAACTCAAATCAGAGTTTGCAGACTAACACTCTCTTGGAGGGCCAAGATCACACAGGCCCCTGGTACCAGTCTTCAACCTGAATCTCATGAGGCAGAGTCCTTCCCTCTGTCCCACCTGGCTTCAAGTGTGGCCTGGGACTCTGTGCGTCCAGCCCAGCCCTTGGAGACCCTGCAGAAGGGGTATGAGTGTCTAACAAGGCTGCCACCTGCAGCCCACTCTGGCTCTCCCAGGCAGAACATGCAGAGTTGGTATACTCTGGCATTGCCTGGACAGGGGACCAGGAAGTAACCACATCCCCCCCAAAGCAAGAGAAGAGTTTCCTAGTCCTAGTTCCTGAATGCAGAGACACCTCTCCCCAACTGCACACAGTGAGGGGCACTCATCATAGGAAACCAAGAGTGTACTGCACAGGCTGAGGCAGTGGTCACAGGCCAGCATCTCCCCTGGGATCTCCTCTGGGGAGAGTGCTTGGGGCCGGGTGGTGACTGCTGTTCATCTGAATGAGGGACAGGGAGACACTGGTGGGGTCCATGCAGGTAAGAAGGGCAAGCGAGACCAGCACTCTGGCCCCAAGAGGCCAGAGGTGAACACAGCAGTACCCCACACTACATCATCAGAGGGCAGAACTTCAAAACAAGAGACCAGCTTTGGGGAAAGCGAGCACATGGCCTCTCACCTGTGAAATGTACTGGCTAGAGCCTACTATAATGCTGCCTGTCAACTGCTGGGAGTAAAGGATGGACTACCGATCCTGGGAAATGTCACAGAACACTCCCAGACACAGTCTCTAGACTATCTCCAGACTGGCAGTGAGAGCAGGACTGAGGTGGTCACGCTGCCGGACAACCACCCACAAGCCAAGGCCCTGGGGTGCAGAATGAATAGGGGCTCTGTCCTGCAGCAAGAGCACCACTGGCCTGAGAGCCCCAACAACCATAAAGCCTGGGTCTCAACCTGCAACACCACTGCACAAGCTGAGCAGCAGGAGGTCACTGCCATGAAGCATGAGAACCAGTTCCACAAAATATAAGGCAGGGCTCAGCAAGGGGGACTAGGACTGGCCTGGGCAGGGTGGAAGATGTCTCAATAAAGACCATTCCCCTGAACAGACGCAACCCTTATCAACTCAAAAGCAAAACTACTTTTAAATTTCAAAAAAAAAACCCCGAAGAGAAATCTTCTGTTGTTGCCTAAATGGATTCATTTTCTTTGGCAGAACCTGGGGTTGAACTCAGGCTCTTGTACTGGCCAGGGAAGCATTTATTATACTAAGCCAACTCCCTGGCCCCTAATTTTTTTTTTTTTTTTTCTTTTTTTCAGAACCAGGGATTGAACTCAGGCCCTATTCTACTGAGCTATCTCCCTGGCCCTCTTATGGATTCATTTTCTTTTCTCTTTCTTTTTTAAAATGATACAGGGTCTTGCTAGGCAGCCTGGATTCACAGTGATCCTCCTGTCTCAGCCTCCCCAGTGCTGGGATTATTGCTTGCGCCACCATGCATGGACTGCTGGTCCTGGGAAATGTCACAGCACACTCCCAGACCTAGAGTCTCTAGACTACCTCCAGGCTGGCAGTGAGAGCAGGACTGAGGTGGTCACGCTACTGGACAACCATCTACAAGCCAAGGCCCAGTTTCAGGACCAGCATGGCATGCAGTACCAGGGATTAAACTCAGGACCTCGAACTTGGCAGGCAGATGCTTATGCCACTGAGCTATATTCCCGGCTTTTATTTTCTTAATTTACATTAATAAAGATGATTTTTTTCCAGAACCAGGGATTGAACTCAGGCCCTTGTGCTTGGCAGGGAAGCGCTTATTCCACTGAGCCATTTCCCCCGTCCTGAATTTTTTTGAAACAAAGTTTCACTATGTATTCCCAGTTGGCTTTGAACTCAGACTCTCCAACCTCAGCCTCCCTAGTGCTGGGATTATAGGTATGTGCCACTACACCCAGACAGGAAAGTTGATTTCTTTTTTCTTTTTCTTTTTTTTTTGTACTTAGTACAGGGTCTGGTCTGCAGGGTCTCACTATGTGATTCTCCTGTTTTCGGCTTCTTATGCCCTGAGATTACAGGCGTGCAGTGCCATACCCAGTCTCAATCGCCATCTCAGTGTACCTGGGGGCAGGGCCAGCACAGCAGGCCCAGGGATCGAACCCCAGCCCCTGCATCTGTCTAAGCAGGCCCTAAGTTGATTTCTTAATTGTATCTCAAATTGAACAGTCAAGCCCCTTATAACTTCAAGCCAGTCAAAACCAAGTGGAAAATCTCCAAAAGAAATACCTACAGTGCCATCATCATTCATCTTCAAACATGAGCCAAAGTCAGCCAGGCGGATGTGACCGTTCACGTCCAAAAGGACATTGTCGGGTTTGATGTCTCTGTGCATAAAATAAACACACAAGTTAACAAAGTCTGTGCAGCATGCTGGGTCATAGCTCTTCACTGGCAGTGAGTCAGGGGTCAACTGAGGAATAGGTATCATCACTGCCAGGAGAGCAGTGGCCCCTGAACAAGCTAGCAGGGCAGCCCAGCAGGAAGGGCAGCTGCCACCACTACCTAACTCCAGACACTCCCTGAAGCTCCACTGACCCAGAGGACAGCACTGTTCTTCCTGTCCGGCCCCTACCCAGTTAATCTCCCTAGGCCTGAGACGACCTTGCCAGTATCTGAGAGGTCTACACACAGCCCGGGGTTAGGCAAAGGATGTCCACAGATGGGACCTTGCAGGTGGCTTCAGGGTTAGATAGTACAGTGTGCACAGTGCTGCACAGATCCAGAACATGAAGTCAAAGGACTCCTTACAAAGGAAGCAGGAGGTGACACCTTGGAGAAGTAAGGCAAGATCCTAGCTAACTGCTACAGGCTAACCAACGCCAGACACCCAAGTGTGTTGTTTTTTTCTTTGTTTGTTTGTTTTTTGCAGAACCCGGGATTGAACTCGGGCCCGGGCCCTTGCCCTTGCTAGGGAAGTACTTATTCCACTGAGCCATCTCCCCAGCCCTGTACTGTGTTTTTCTGTACCAGGAATCAAACTCCGGGCCTTGCACTTGCCAGGCAGGTGCTGTGCCACTGAGTTACATCCATGGCCTACCAAAGGTATTTTATAGGGAGGATCGCAGCAGAATGCCTTGCTCAAAGTACTGAATGAATGCAATGCAGAAGGCTGCTTTCTCTGCTGTCTTTTGCATTCTCCCAAATACTCACCCTTGCCCTCCTTTCCAGTAGAACAAGCTAACAGGCCTGCAGATCTGTAAGGGACCAGCTCTAAAAGTACCTCAAGACACAGTCAAGCCTCTTCTCAGCAACACTACCTGCACAGACAAGTAAGAAATGACAAAGCCATCGCCTATCGGAGAAGGCGGCTATGCCTGCTGCCTCAAGGGTGGGCGGCCCGTGTTCACAAGGCACTGACAAGGTGTTCACGGACAGACAAGCAAAGGAGACAGTTCTTAGCAAGAAAGAAAACCAGAGCACCCTAACTGAAACAAGTATCATCAGACAGGCATCTAGGAAAAAGAAAAATCCCATGATGAATAACTGAAAACCAAAAACTGAAATAAAACAATTAGACAGAATTCAGGGAAGAAACAGAATGTAAAAAAATAACATCTGAAATGAATACTAATGTATAAGATCTCCAAATGAGAATAAATGCAGATTAAAACCTAGTGAAAAGCACTGAAGATGGGGACAGAGGAAGTATTAAGACACAAAGAAGGTGGTAGAGTCTGAGTGCAGGCAGTTGGCTCCAGGGATAGCTAGAGGGAAAGCCATATATCCATAGCCTGGGTGTGGAATAATCCAAACAGAGCAGAATACCTTGCCTCTTGCCCTAGAAGACTTTCCAAAAGCAGAGAAGGCAATTACAAAAAAAAAACAAAAATAAAGTTCAGGCAAGGTAGTGCACCCCTGTAGCGCCAGCACTTGGGAGGCTGAGGCAGGGAGATTGCAGCAAGTTCAAAGCCAGCCTGGGCTAGAAAGCGAGTTCAAGGCCAGTCTGAACTACATAGCAAAACCATGTCTCAAAAAGATAAAAAATAAATAAAAATAAAAAACAAAACCAAGCCAGGTGTGGTAGCACACACCTATGATCCCAGCACTTAGAATGCTAAGGCAGGAAGATCACCTGAGTTCAAGACCATGCTAGACTATACTGACTTCAAGGCCAGACTGAACTATGTAGCAGCCTGAACTATGCAGTGGGATCCTATCTCAGAAGGAATAAAACACAAAATAAAACCTACAAAAGCAAAACAATGATTGGCTTTTGGAACCACAGAAGCTGAAACAAAACACAAATGAGCCAGGAGCAGTGGGAGAAGGTGCCCTAACAGGGTGGCTTTATGTGGCTGGTTCAAGACTGCCACAGTGGGAGTCCTCAAAGAGGACATGAGGAGACCCACACAACCTCTGAGGCCCGCAGTGACACAAAGGGACTAAGAGCATAACAAGGTGCTGCATTGAGTCACAGCAAATCACGGGAGAGACAGGCTTGTAAATGTGGCCATCACGGGCCATTTGGGTAAGGACAGAACAACAGCCCTTTATTCTGCTATATGCAAGAACAATTACAGCACATGCAAGGCCCTGAGGTCAGTGCTTAGCACTTTAAGAAACCATGAATGGATGAGAGAACTACTATGAAGGAAATGAAACCATATGAATAAAAAGCAAAGTACCAGGGAGAGAAGTCCTCTTTTTTTTTTTTTTTTTTTTGTAATATTCAGAAAGGATGAGAATGTTTTCTTTTGGTACTTTGGAGGCACACACTTGTCATCCTAGCACTCAAAATGCTGAGGCAGGAAGATCTCTGTGTGTCTGAGCCCAACCTAGGACACATACAGTGAGTTTGAGGTCAGACTGAACTATTTGTTGAAACCCTAACTCAACAAACAAACAAACAAACAATAAAAAGGTCTGGATATGTAGCTCAGTGCAAAAGCCCTGGGTTCAAACCCCAGCACAGAAAAATCGAAGTGTGAGAAACTGTTAGAGTCAAGAAGAGGAGCCTGAGAAGACATAGCAATCCTGGCTGGGGCCAGCAGAAACAGCCAAGAACATTAATCAAAAACAAAAGACCAGTAAATAAGATTATACCAAATAGTAAAGCAAAGTCAAAAAACAAATGGGGAACTAGGAAGAATATGTGCAGCACATATTACAGATAAAAGGTAAGCACTTCTTCAACAGCTGAAGGAAGTAAGGCAGAAATTGTGTAGAGGAGTAAACATGGAAGACGCAGAGAAGGGCAGGCACACCAGCCTCACAGGAAAGCAGACCACAGGAGGTGGCCCTATCGTCCATCAGAAGGCAAAACTTTCAAAGCTCCAAAACACTGTGTTGGCAGTGCTGGGGTCATGCACAGGGAAGTGACGACCTGTAATAAAGCTGCATACCTGTTTGAGTTCTTTTGACTCAGCAATGCCACTTCTAGGGGCAGCTGAAGACACCAACAATGCACCCACATTCAAGTACAAGAGTACTCATTACTACATATTTATAACTGCAGAACACTGGAATCCAACTCATGACTGTTCCCCAGAGGCTGAGTGAGTAAATCATGGCATTTGCACGAAACAGAACACTACATAAATGTCAAAAAGAATGAAGAGCTCCATAATTTACGTGGAAGGACTTCTACCATACATAGTTAAAAAGAAAATGTAAAAAGCATAGACCTAATGACTTAGCATCCTAGCTTGTAGGAGGGAGAAATCAAAAAGCGTGAATGCAAGAGCACAGGACACCAGCTGCAGGGGGAGTAGGAAGGGGGCCTCAGAAGGTGCAACCCTGCTCCGAGCTGCACTTCATGCAGCATGGTGCCTAGGGGACACAGGAGTGTCCTACACACTCACAGAGTGCAGTGATGTCATCAAAGTTGGGCTGCAGAGCCTCAAGTGGAAGCTGCTGACACCAGCAAGCACAATAGGGACTTCAGAATCACCACGCAGGGATGAGGGGCAGGAAACATGAACACATCATAGGCCCACAGGACCTGCAAGCATAAACTTGAGAAGTGCAGATGGGGAGTGGGCACAGGTTGAATGGGTCTGTTGGGGGTAACACCGGGGCAAGGCAATCTGGAGTTGCTCCAATAAACCACAGGTCTGAGCAGATGAGTCGCTGAGCTCTTATTGCAAGGAGCCAGAGACTCCAGCAGGAGGAGACTTAAAATGTGCCAGGAAGTGAACTCACAGTGCCACACTGTGACAAGGCGCATACAGACAATAGAGACATGCATTAATTTATGCATACACACCTGCGTTCACACCCCTGCCCTCCAACAGCTATGCAGCCGGCACCCCTACTGCAAGGAGCACACCCAGTACCTGGGTCTTGGTCAGGGCAGGACACAGAGGTACAGGATGTGCCAGAACCTGAGGTTACCCTCATGTACAACCCAGGGAGGGCAAGTCACAAGCAGGGGCTTCTGCTGGCCAGTGCAGCTCAACTGGGCACAAACATGAGCAGGGGGGTGCTACCTAACAGCAGCAAGGGAAGGTGACAACTGGTGTGGCCAGCCTACAGTGAGGGTAGCACTCAGGAACCCCCCAGCAGTGGCCCTGTGCAGCTTGCTGGTGGACACTGGAATTGGGCAGTAGATTCAAAGGAAGAGGAAGACATTGGCTTGGGCTTAAAGTATCTGGCCACAGGGAGAAAAGTGAGCAGGAAATAAAATCTTACCTTGTGACCTACCCAATCGGCACTGTAAGGCTGAAGGCAATATCTGCCTCTAGGTGTGAGCCCCAGAGGGACTTGATCTATTCTCTCTCTCTCTCTCTCTCTCTCTCTGACACACACACACACGCGCGCGCACGCGCGCGACAGTTGGAAGTGTGCAGCCTGTCTATCAGGAGGAAACAGCCTCCTACTCAACCTAAGAAGTATGCTATTACAAAAGCAGGAGATACTGTAATATTTTTATATAAATTGTAAAAAGACATATATATATATATATATATATATATATATATATATATATATATATATATATATATATATACTTTATACAGTCCCCCTCCGTACCTGTAGGGCATTGCCATTCCTGCTCTTGCTCTGATGTGCTGGAAAGAAAGCTGTTTCATCTCCTCGCCAATGCAACCCTAGAGCAGCTTCCTGGGGCTGATTCTAAAGTAGAAGCCACCACCGGGCAGGCTCCAGGGACTCTGACTGTCTGAGCTTCTTCTTGTCACCCTCTACAGAACTTTGTGCATTCTCAAGAGTTTGTTTTCCAAGACCCCTTCTGTTCTCTAAATTGCCCATCACCAGTTCTGCTTGTTCTTAGTCCATTCTCAGTCCTCTCAGCAGCCACAGTTCTCTCTGCCATCCTCCATGAGTCTGGCCCTCCAGGGTCTGCTTGTCCTGTGCCTGGGGCAGAGCTATGAATGGGACAGACACACACATTGGTGTTCTGTCCTGTGCCCTAGCTCCTATGGCCTCCTAGCTCAGGAGCACCTACAGGCCAGGCTGCCAAAGCAGCTGGTAGGTGGCAGGCCCTGCCCTCTGGAGATCTCAAGAAAAGGCCCCAGCCATGACTGGGCCAGTCAGTGGCACCACTTATGTGCCCAGAAACTCAGCAGGTGGCCCTGCCCAGTGCAGTTCCAGCTTCACAAACAACCACCTGTACTGGCCACTCCACTTCCTGCAAAGACTCCACTCTGAGCTGGTCATGATTCATATCAGTTCACTGGAAAGAAAGCTGGGTGATTAACTTCGTTTCCTTTTTGTTAAGACTCTTTTTGGATTATGTCTTGTACTGAGTAACTACTTTGAAGATAACAATCCATACTATAATAACTATTTTTATTCTTTTTATTTGGTTATGAAAATTTATTTTTTCATAACATAAAAAATTTATGCCCTACACTTAATTATTTTAAGAGGGAAAATGCTAACTAGACTTAGTAGAAATGCAGATATCATCTATTAGATTTTGAGTTTAGGGAGTGTTTCCCAAATAAAATAAAAAAGTACTAACTATAAAAAGATGTAAAATTTTGTATAACATTTTATTGTCTTTATTACGATACAGCAATCCTACACGGTTCATTAAGGCCGGCTGGCAAGGAGCTCGGCCCCTAAGCAATACTCTGCGTCATGCAGCAAACAGGACCACAGCCACCTTCCTGCACGGACACAGCCATCTGCTCCAAAATCACAACATAAAGTGCATAAGCCACTATACATAAACTGCAATCTTAAAAAAAGCAAAAAATATTAAACCAAAAAAAAGGAAAAAAGAAAAAAAAAAAAAAAAATACTAGGGCCATCCAAATGTGAAACTGAATGGTTTTAGAGGAAGACAGTTTCTGAGGGCTGGCCAAATAGCTCAGCAGAGCACCAGGCCTGCAGTGCCAGCCCTGCCCCGCCCCCACCCTTGGGGCATGCTGAGATGTCAAGGAGGCTGTCAACAGGGGGATCCCTGAGTACAGTCCAGTAATGAGACCCTGAGCACCCTGTAGACCCTTCCCTAAAATACAAAAAAAAAAAAAAAAAAGTTTTTGAATTACAAATTTCCATGTCAAAGCTAGGTGTTAGTAGCACATGCCTATAATTCCAGCACTCAAGCTCAGGCAGGAGGATCACTGCAAGTTCAAGGACATCCTGAACTGCATAGTGAGTTCAAGACCAGCCTGAACTATGCAGTGAGACACTCAAAAAAAAAAAAAAAAAAAAAGAAACCAAAACACCAAAATTCCCAGAAAGCATAACCTGTATTGTATTTTCATGTCAACTATGCCTGGAGGTCAAGAGAAAGAAGCTACTATGCAATTGGTTAAAAACTGAGAGGAAAGCTTTCTAACTGGGGGCAAACAGGTCAGGATAGGTTGTTAAAAAGGTGATTAATTTCCTTGGAGACCTGTGATTAAGCTCTCACTTCTCTATTGTGAATTAGGCAAACTCTGTCAAGAAATCAAAAACCGCAAGGCTGGGTACAGCGGCGCACACCTGTAATCCTAGCACTCAGAAGGCTGAGGCAGAGGATAAAGATCAGCCTGTTCAAGACCAGCCTGGGCTGCAAAGTGAGCTCAAAGCCAGCCTAAACTGCATAATAAGACCCTATTTCAAAAAGACAAACCCCACCCCAAAACCAAAAACTAGCCTTGCAATGACTTAGAGAACCCTAACCACTATAAAGCCCTGTGCAAGGCCCCATCAAGACCTCATCGCACCCTCCCTGCCATGACAGCAGCCCCTTTCTGCAGTCCCACCCCTCCTTGTGAGGGCTTTGTGGAGTGACCCACCACAGGAGTGGTAAAACTAAAACCTTGTGGGTGCCAGGTGTGCTGTGGGGAGACCACCCTGTGCTTGCTTGTTCACGGGGTGACTCCCTGCAGCAGGCCTCCTTGGGGACTGGGACAGAGGGAACATCCAAAGGAATACTCGATGTGCTGTCCGTCACCTGTGCACGTAATGAAGCTGGTGGATGGAGTCAATAGCCAGCACCATCTCACCAACGTAGAACCTCGCCATGTCTTCTGGAAGTTTGTCTTCAAATTTACTGAGCAGGGTCAGCAAATCGCCACCCACGTAGTAATCCATAACCAGGTACTGTAGACCAGGGAAAAGAAGAGATAGTACAACATGCAGTTACCACTGAACTCAACAAGTAAAGGTCAAACTTCCCTTAGGAGCCCTTTGATTCTCCAAGGCTGGACATGGCTACCCCAATGTACAACAACACTGCCACAACTTACATTATGCAAATGGCGAGAATAAAAGATACTACTTAATTGTTTAAATAAACAACTAAAGGATTGAAGTTGGAGAAAGCCTTCCAAAAGCTGGAGACCAAAAGAGTAAGATTTATTGTCCACCAAGTCCCATGGATTTGCTCTGCCAGGCCCTATAGCACAGGCAGGTAGTGAGCCAGGGAAGGCAGGTGGGTGGTCTGCAACCACACATGGCACCAGCAGCCCCTGTGGGAAAGATGGTGCCATCAGAGAGCTGAAAGAGGCACACTTATGCCCCACTCTACAGACCATTTGTAAAAGCCATGGTCCCCACAAAACCAAAGCAACATGAGAGCTGTCTTCTCATTGGCAGGTGGCTACTGCTGGAAACCTGGAGCTGTGATGTGTGAGGGCAGTCTAGGCTACCGAGGTCAGGTGCTGAGGAGGCCCCACCGCATGCATCTTACTGGTCAGAGGCCCAGGTTGGGCAAAAGTACCACAGTTTGTGGCAATATGGCAGCTGATCTTGCACTGCTGGAGACCGCTCCATCTCAGACACACCTGGGGACAACGGAGAAGCACTTGCCTACTACTAATTTCCTTTTAAGACAAACGCTCTGGTCCAGACCCTTAATTCTTCAACACAGGAAGAAAATACTACTCCTTGGTTTATTGAGCTGGGGAGTTTGAGCTGAGCGTGGTAGCATAGGCCTGTAATTTTAGAACTCTAGAGGCTGAGGCAGGAAGAACACTGCAGAGTTCAAGGCCAGCCTGAGCTATACAGCAAAACCCTGCCTCTAAATGAATGGATGGATGGATGGATAACCTACAAGAAACCACAGCTACTGCCCACTGTGTGACCACCAGGCTTCTGTACCTCCAGACTGCCTGTCCTAGGCCTATGGCTCCTGTTATTCCTCACACCAGCCCTCCCCTAGGGATAGTCAAGATCTCCTTTTACAGGAGAGCCTTGGTAATCAGCCCATGTCATCCAGCTAATCAATGACATAGCTGAATTGAGTTTCTTCATAACAATGCTTGGGTCCTACGTGAGATGGAACCTCCCACCATGCTGCTGTCTGGGCCCAAGGAGGGGCTACACTGTGGGCCCATTCTGAGAACATCAACCAGTAGCTGCTCACACTGCCTTCAAGACACCGCTACTGCTCACTCCATCTGTGTCCTCCCACTGTGAAGGGCAGTGGGAACGTGAGGTAGGGTCTCAGGAGTCTGCTCTCCTGTCTCCTACATCCTATCCTACTCCTCCCACAGCCTCTCCTGGACATTTTGTTGACTTGCTCACTTTTAGCAGTGAGTTAGTGGGCACCCCTGGGAACCAGGGCCTGGATGTTTGGCAGAAGGCAAGATCCTTATAGGCAGAGCTCACATCAGTGCAGACAGGTGTATCATAGCAAGCAGCAGCAGTGAAAAGGGCCAGGAGGCCTGGTTGACAGTGTGGCCAGTGGCTCCTTAATGCTGATCTGGGTGTGTGTGGGGATGTGTGTCCAGCAGAGGCCTGAGAGGTGGCTCTGTTCCAGGGGATGATAGTGAGGACAGTGGGCAGACAATGAAGGGGGTCTGGAGAAGGGGAGGAGAGCAGTTGTGGGGACACATAGGAAAAGGACCAGGACAGCAAACAGCCTGGGTCTCCAGCACACAGAAAGCAGCAGGAACACACCAAGGGCCACATTAAACTGAGCCCAGAGGTTCCTGTGCCAACTTAGAAATTAACAAAAATAAACAAAAAGCATCTTATGGAGTACTAATCTGACTATCTGCTGGAAAAGTAACTTGTGAGAAACACAAACTCAAGTATATGCACAGCAAACAAGTAAAAGGTTTTCTTGGAGTAAGAACTACAGCAATGACTTCTTCTCTCATGTACCATACGATTCTGAGTTAAGTCAATGAGGCAATACACTTTTAGTAAGTGGTGAAGTAGGTTTAATTTTTGTGAGACTCCAAGTTAGATGACATTACAGAGATCACAGCACTGCCAGGCTTGTGGTGGTCAGGGGAATCCAAGGCTTCATGCCATGAGGGTCACAGACACCCGTCTACACTTGCACATGGGCCTCAGTCCACCCCAAACAATGCATCAGGGGAACTCCCTGAACACACCTGTCTGCAGGGAGCAGGTCTGCTGCTCCCCTACTGGGACGCCCAGCCACGTACTGGAAGACTGCCACGTCTTTGCCTTCTTCCTGTCCTCCTCAATTTTCATCATTCTTTTCACTAGGCCATCCCTGAGACTCCTAATTGGCATGCCTCAGCTCACAACACATAGGTTAATAATGCCTCTTTAACACTTTATCCAGCAACATACTATGCTGATTCTGGAAAAATAATTGAAATAAACCAAAAGTATTATCTTCCTCTGTACAGGCCCATGTTGGCCAATGTTCTCTGGAAATCCATTCAGTTCTATAAAAAAGGAAACAAGCTGGAGGGGTGACTAAATCCTCCAGGTGCTTCTGACCCAGGAAGTTGTGGGCTTCATGGACATGGCCTCAGGCCATCTACTACCTGCCAGGTGGACTCAGGCAGGGGCCCTGGCACAGTGGCTGCTGTCTGTGCAAGGATCACACAGGTACATGACTGCACTTCTCTGTACCCCAGACACCCCATTTATAAACAATAAAAAGCACAAGGCCTTAACTCAAGGGCTCATGGGAAGACTGTCCAAGCTAACCACAGGCCTGACATACTGCAGGTATTCAACAGACACCAGCCACCCCACTGCCAAAACCAATGTGTACAGACTGAATTCTACATAAACAGTATAACAAACATTTTACCAAATTCATATGTTCAAATGTAAGGTTTTTTTTTTTTTTTTTCTTTGTACTGGGGTTCAAATTCAAGACCTTGCAACTGACAGGCAGGCTAAGCTGTCTCCTGTTTGTTGGTTTTTGAGATGGGGTCTTACTATGTTGGGCAGTCTGGTCTTGAACTCGAGATCCTCCCACCTCAGCCTCAAGAGGAGCTAGCATTATAGACATGTGTCAGTAAATTCTTGATGTTTAGAAGATTATTCTCGGCCAGGGATGTAGCTCAGCAAGCATAAGCACCTGTCTGGCAAACACAAGGTCCTGAGTTTAATCTCTGGTACCAAGAAAAAGGGATGGGGGGAGGGAGAGATAGAGAGGGAGAGAGAGGAACAGATTATTCTAAAGTGAATAAAAGAAAGCCTGTATTATTCTCTTCTTCATGAACAAATGGAACACATGACTAAGGAGCCTTGGGATGAAGAGCTTAAATTGGCCACTGTGGGAAAAGCAGAGCTGCGTGTGGTGATGCATAACTATGAGCTTAGCACTCTGGGAGGCAAAGACAGGAAAGACCATGAGTTCAAGCCCAGCCTGGGAAACTTCAAGACTTGGTGAGACTCTGTCTCAAAATTAAAGCAGCTAGAAACTATGCTCAGTGCAAAGACCATGGGTTCAAACCCTAGTAACTCAAAAATGAAAAATAACAGAGCCTCAGGTCCCCACTTGGAGCATGCAATGACAATGGTAGTCAGGCCACAGCTATAGAAGCAGCACCTGCTCCCGGGCGTGTTGGCACATGCCTGTAATCCCAGTACTTGGGAGGCTGAGGCAGGAGGATTGTTGTGAGTTCGAGACCAGCCTGAGCTACAAAGTGAGCTTAAGGCCAGCCTGAACTGCATAGTGAGACCCTGTCTCAAAAAGACAAAAAAAGAAAATACCAATAGCATTCTAGAAGCAGCACCTGGCAGAAGTGAAACTGAGACCAGCTTTTCCAGTCTTCCTGGTTCATATGCACCCACCACTCTAGGCCGAGGGCATATACGACATCCAGAAAAATCTTCCAGGGGCAATGTTCTGACTGGGCTCAAGGCCACAGCCTACTCTCCCTGCACTCCTAAGCTGGCTGCCTGGAGTCCATGCTCAGCTCCATGCACATATGGGGACCATGGTGCTCAATGACCAAGGAAATAAAGAATAAGCAAATGATCAGAGTCACCAAGAGATGGCCCAGAATGGCATCCTCATAGGTGGCTGGAGAAGCAGCCATCCACCTGGGAGCTGGGACACTGTCCATGCCCACAGCTGTTTCCTATCCTCCACCTGATTCACGTCAGGAGATGTTTCAAAGCGCCAGACCGTTTAAATCTGATATATCCAGAGAACGGAGTAACTGGGTAACCTAGAGACTAGAAGAGACGTACTGACTTCCACGCAGACTTTCATGTCTGTGGCTGTCAACCCTGCTGCTCTGCTTCGGGTGGGCAGACGTGAAGGTCTTCAAGGCAGCACTACCTACCAGGTGGTTCTCATCCTGGAACGCGTAGTGCAGGGCCGTGATCCACTGGCAGTCACCATTCACCAGCACATCACGCTCCTCACGGAAACATGCGGTCTACGGGAGAGGACAGCAGTTAGCTGTGTGTCCCACAGGACGACGGAAGTGCAGCTGTCCCCCCGTCTCCTGCAGCCACATGCGGCTGCCCCTAGGGACCCCTGCAGCAGCTGAGAAGATGAGCACCAGGTACGAGCAAAGGCCACAAAAAATGCTCTAGCCCCTCCCATCTCCAAGGACCATTCTCCCGAGTGGATTTAGCCACTGATTCCCCAGGCTGGTCTTCTCCCAGGTCTCAGAGCATGTGCCACATCACAGCTACCTCATCCTAAGCCTGTGATCTGAAACAAGACTGATGCAGAGGAAAAGGGGTGCCACTCCACACACCAAGAGCCACAGGCTGATGGGTAAGAGGCTACCTGCATGGTTAAAGAGAGAGATAGGAACAGGGAGACAGTGTGCATACCACTAGGCATGCAGAGCTCTGCACAGGAAGACCTGTGATGCTAAGTTCTGGAGCCTGCTTTACTTGCTCTCATTTGAGTTTTCCATAAATTTCTCCTCTCAAAACTTGTAAGACATTTTTCTTTTAAAACATGCTTCAATCTCTAGCACCACATGCCACACTGGCCCGGCCCCCGGGTGCGCTAAGTTGGCCATCAAGACTGGGCATGGTGGCAAACCCTATAATCCCAGGGCTGGGGAGGATGAAAACCAGAGGATCATTATGAGTTTGAGCTGCACAGTGAGACCCTGTACCAGATACATTAAAAAAAAAAAAAGCACCCCATTTCTATTCATTATCACAAGATAAGGGGCAACAGGCAACAGCTGACATCCACATGCAGACACAAGCAGCTCAGCTGCATCCTGACCTCTCTAGCCAATGGCCATCTGCCCAGACCTGGGCAAGACTGGCTCAGATACCTAAGTGCCAGTGAGCCTGGCCTCCTGCCTACCAGCCAGCACACTGCTCACAATAAAATGGATACAGCAGGGAGTCCCTGCTGCAGCCACAGTTAGCCTGGGAACCTCCATGACATGGTTCTCCAGGGCAGCTCTCCATGTACCTGGCCAATGCCCAGCAAGGTCAGAATACAGCCCAGTCTCAAGCAGGATGCCTTACGTGGTCCCCTACAGATAGGAAATGTATGTATTCCTCAGCAGTTTTCTTCTGTGTGTGTGCACATGGGGGGGTCTAGTGGTAGTGGGGAGTGTTGAAAGTGTCTCACCATGTACCTGGGCTCCAACTTTCTATCCTCCTGAGTAGTGGATTATAGCTGTGCACCACTATGGCCAGCTTCGAGTGCTTGAAGGACCAAACAAGCAAAATAACCCAGCCTTAGGCTCTAAACACAATGGATACACACAGCAAGTGGCTCTTCTAGTCAAATCTCTATAACATGTTTTTATTTATGTTACTCAATTTTTGTCTTTTTGAGACAGGGTCTCACTATGCAGCTCAGGCTGACTTTGAGTTCACTTTGTAGTTCAGGCTGGTCTTGAACTTTCAACAATCCTCCTGCCTCAGCCTCCTGAGTGCTGGGATAACAGGACTAAGCCACCACACCTGCGTAAACTTATCTTTTTTTTTTGTACTGGGAATCAAACTTGGAACCTTGCACTGAGCTATCTCCCTGGCCCCTAACCTGTAAGAAAACTTTTTAGATATCAATACTATTAAATTTAATGGCTAAAATAAATCTATTAAATAAGAATTGAAAGCTAGTTATATATACCTAGCATTCTATATCAATACATATATGATACAGGCAGATCAACCAACCAATCATGCAAATAACCCATTATATAGACTCTATGGTCATACTAACGACTGGCAGACACTCTAGGCCTTTTCTGAGGAGGCCAATAAAGTTAGTTGGACCTGTGTAATAGGTCTTTAATAGACTGTAGCAGCCATGCTGACTCTCAAGATCTTTTGGCTCCACACCAAACACCTTACACTTCTATGTTCATGGAGCCCTGATGGTTCTTTTCCCCAGAGAGAAATAGCCTCAGATGGCCTGATTCCCCTAGGGATAGGGAAGGCCACAAGGCTGAGGCAAGTCAGGGGTGGCAGACTAAGTGATGTGGAATGGGGAGAGGAGGGAAGACTCAGTGCCTCTGGGAGGTTATAGGATGAGGGAGTGAGCCAGTCACAGGGCTATCAGGAGATCACAACTCAGCTAACACACACCCACTTCTTAGGCAATAAATAAGATGTCATCAAGAATGCCACAGCAGGAAAGAGGATATTGATACAGACAGGAGAAGCAAGCTCTAAGATGTGAGCTTCAAGAGCAGAGGGGAGTCTGAAGGGAAAAGCTGCCACGTCCTCGGAGACCTGACTGATGCCAATGGTACATACTATTACCTGCAGGATGTGATGGATGGGGCAGTCCTCAGAGAATGTGGCAGGAATCACCAGGAGGGAGGGATAAGGAGGGGGAAAAGTGGGGCAGGGCAGAGGTGAGGTGAGTCTAGGGTTGTGTGTGTGCTGCAGAGGCAGGGCTGATGAGAACTAAGAAAGTGCATTAAGACTGCATTTCATGCAGGGACACTGCATTTGTGCAGGGCCTTTGCCCTGGACCTCAACTACGGCTTACAAACTCCAGGGTGCTGTCTGCCTCTCAGTAGCCAGAACCCTGTGACATACTGTGTGCAGCTGCTGTGGAGGTGGCAGGTGCCAACAGGAAGCTGACGGCCACTGCAGAGATCCCATGCCTGGCAGGGGAGCCTGGGCTGGGGAGTGGCTGCCATTTTCCTCTTAACCCTACTGCCACCTACTTATGTGACAGCCCACACTCACCTCTGCTCTCTTAAGCATCTCCCACTTGTTAAGGATTTTCATTGCATAAATTCGCTCAGTGCTCTTCATTTTGACCACAGCAACCTAGAATACAAAGGTGAGTTTCATGGAAATGCAATTGGCAGGAAAAAAGGCTAACGCATCTTCAAACAGCTACAGCAGAACTCTAATTCTCTGGAGGCCTTGGAAAAGGAACTGTCCAGAAAAATAAACTTATTTGCCCCTGTGAGTATAGGAACTTGACCTTCTCCTCTAGTACCAAGAATTGAACTCAGGACTCTGCACTTTCTAGACAGGCACTATACCACTGAGCTATATCCCTGGCCCAGGAACTTGACTTTAATCACTGCAACTCGACTCCAAGCTTTAATACTGCATGACAGGCACACAAGGCTCACTGTTCTCCACCTGAATCACATCAAAAGATCCCCAGTGCGAACAAAACAACAGCTCTAAGAAGCCGCATGGCTCCTGGGCTTTCTTGCTGCACTCAGGGCCATGCCCATCCTGCCCAGGAGGCCATCTCCACCTGTTGCTCCTTGCCGGCCTTGCAGGACCAGCTGTTCACCCAGTCTGAGCCACAGGGGCAGCAAGCATGTCCCTTGAGTAACCCGGACAAATTTACTGCTTCAGGCCTCAGTTTCCACAACTACAAAAGGAAACAAGAGAAGGACTAGCCGCCTTGACTGCGAGGAGAGGCAGTCACTGTGCAGCATGCTCAGGGTAGGGCCATATAAGCTGTCAGCTGTCCATAGGTGTGGCTCCTATGCTACCTCTGCCCGGAAGTCCTTTTAGGCTTTCAATTTCTGCCCAATCTGCCATAAGCTTTTTCTCTAGCACCAGTCCCTGCTGGGATGTTACACACACCACAGCACATTCTAATCCATGGCTAGGCCAAGTCCATACCACAACCCTACAAGCTCCCTCTGGGCTGTGACACTGACTGTGTTCTTTTGCTACCCATGGCAAGCAGCTGGCATGTTTCCTTGCACAGCAGTCATGAACAAAAAGTACTAAAATCATGTCCCATCCTTCCCCACTTTTCTAGCCACTGCACACCACACTAAGCCAAGGGCTTGCGAGAGCTAACACAGCCTGAGTCCTCTGATGCCAGCACCCTGACAGTGGTTACCTGTGCTCTTACGTGGTCCCCCAACAATCTGTGCGTATTTAAAGTCCATACTTTATATATACTTGGTAGCTATGGAGTTTGAGGTTCGGCAGGTTCAAACCACCTGCCAAGGAGTGTACTGTCACTCAAAACCATGTGCTTTCAAAGCCTATCTTGTAATGATTCAGGACACAATATCACTGTGGGCAGTCCAGCCTGCTGACATATGGGATACCCCCTCTACCCCACAGGGCCCTGGGCAGCTCTGCTGACTGCAGTCCTCCTCTGACTATCTCCAGACTCCTGTACTGGTGGGTTTCTCCCACCCTGTTTTCCCACAATCTGAAAAAAATGAAAGTGCCTACATAAAGGTGTGGCGAGTCCCTGGAAGGGTGAGTGCTCTGGAAGCAACGCCAGGAAAATACCAACTTTCGAGGATGACAAGTGACACTCAGGGCTCTTGCTAGGGGCCTGATTCTTTCAAGAGGTTTATCAGGCACAAATTATTGCCAGAAAGTGGCTGTGAAAATGCACAGAAGAACGTATCTTTTCACAGAAAAATTTATTAAATTGAGACTATATCAAAGTGAAATGTTGAAATAAAACTTAATGTTAGGGCCAGGGAGATGGCTCAGTGGAATAAGCACTTCCATGGTAAGCACAAGGGCCTGAGTTCGATCCCTGGTTCCATAAAAAAAAAAAAAAAAAAAAAAAAAAAAACACCTAATGTTAAAAATAAGCAAGGGCGCAATATTGAAAAGCTTTCCTCAATGCGATACAATATATAAAAATAAACTGTTTGTAGAAAATCTGGTTTAATTAATAAGAACTTCTTCCTGGCCTAAACATAAATCCTAATTGTTTAAAAAGAAAATCACCCTAAAATCTCTCCAAAATTACACATTTCAGCCAAGAATTACAAATCAAAAGAAAAATCATTTTATAAAACATAAGTGATCCCAGGACAGAGGACAAAGTGAATACTTGATGGCAGAGGAAAAAGGAAAACAAAAAACTATCCATGTTAAATGTATACGTGTGGAAGACAGCCTCACAGACAGCAGGCATGGCACAGTCAGTGCAGAGTGCTTGACCAGCCTTTCTAAGGCCTGGGTTCCAGTGCCGGCACCATTACTAAAAACCTCCTGAAGCATTAAGGGTGAAGCCACTTACTTCAGGGACTCAGATACAATCCTCCCATGCACACATGCACAGCCAGAGATGGGTACAGAGAAGGACACAGGTATGCCTGGTAAAGGGCAAGACTGGCCGCCTCTGCACCACTCGTTCTATTCATGCAGTTGCTCCCCACATTTGAAATAGTTTCTGAACAAAGTCCTGCTGTGTTCAAAGTGACTTCAGAAGAGATAGCATGGCAGAGTGACCAGGCTTGTGGATCCAAGCAAGCTCCACCCTTTGGGCCTTAGCTTGTGCAGCTGACAGCAGATCAGGTGCGGCCGCACCACAGGCTCCCCAGGCTGCACCCAGACACAGAGAAACAACAGCAGTTTCTAAAACTCCTCTGCTACAGGAGAGGACCACACCCCACATCCCTGAGCCCTGTTTCAATAATGAACTGGATGGTATCTTCACCTTCAGAGGGCTCTGGGTGTGCAGCTTGTGCAAGCTGCACACCACCACACTCTAAGACACACCAGTGCTGTCTTGCAGGCAGCTACACTGGGTCCAAGTTTAGTGGGACCTGGCACTCTCTGGAATGGCACTAAACTCCTTATTATTATTAACCACTGCAAGGAAGGAGTTTAATAGGTCCAAATATAATGAAATGATGTAAGGGCTGGCAGACATAAGGGCTGGCAATTGTCCTAATTTGGCCAGGACACACTGTACACATGTGGTGAAATATCACTGTGTCCCACAAGCACATGCAATTATTACACTATTGGTAAAATATAACTCAGCCATGGGAACTCATCTGAGACTGTTCCTGCCTCTCCAGAGCTATTGCTATCCCACATTCCTATTCCCTATTAATTTTCTCTAATAAATTTTCCTACTCTCTAAAAACTTTATATTATAAATTATATATAAGAATTTATATATAAAATTTAGATATCTATCTCAATCATAACTATGAGAAGATACTTCTCCCCGCACCAGGAGGTGTCACTTATCCCACTTGGGTACCTTGGAGGCAGGAAAGCTGAGAAGAGCCTATTTTAGGGATGTTATGACAGGAACTGCCCAGGAGGGTGACTGAGGGAGGACATGCCTACATTGGCACATGGTCCACAGGTCCATGGCAGAGGAGGTATAGGACAGCAGAACAGCCATGCAGCTGGAGGGGTTAGCAAGGGGCCCCCAGGGACCTGGCAGGACACTGGGCACCAGGATGGTTTTAAGGCCACTGAGGATCACCAGGGAGCACAGGGAATGGGGTGCAGAAATTGCAATGCCTGCACAGGTGGTGCAGACAGAGAGTGCCCAGGCAGTAAAGGCCTGGGCAAGGGCCTGCTCCTCTCCACCTGGGAAGTCCAGACACCAACCAGGGGCACTGTCTTTGAAACTCACACACAAATTCAGTACTGCATTAGGTTCTGTGTCAAAGAAAAGCACTAAAAATAGCTATAAACTATTCTGATAAAACAATTCTCCCTTCCTTCTTTCATTTTTCCTTTTGTTTATCACCTCCCACCTCCATCTCCAAAATGCCCTCTGGCCCATGTGCAGGGCAGCCTGGCCTTGCCGGATGGTGTACATGGCCGCCAGGCAGGCAGGCAGGCCAAGTGCACGTTGGAGGGAGGCTGGTTTTCATTTTAAAAGGCTGTCTCCATCTTCTTACTACATAAGAAAAATCACAGCTTACCTCATCAAACAAGCTGCTTTCCACTCTAGAGACTTTTTACCGTATGTGAAACTCAATTTTTTCCTTTTAAGTGAAAAGATTCCTGCTGATGGCACTCACAGTTACTGCAGTGGTCATGGAAGTGAAAGAAAAGAACTTTCTAGGGCCAGAAACACCATATCCCTTGGGATACAGGTACATAGGCAAGGACAGTCAAACCACGTTCAGACCTGTGCATTTTACATGGAATATACTTTGGGTTGTTTTTGTTTGCTTTTATTTAAAAGCTTGCTGCCCTAACCTCACTATGTATGGGCTTGCTACATAATCCAGGCTGGCCTTGAACTCACCACAATCCTCCTGCCTCAGCCTACTGAGTGCTGGGATGACAGGTGTGTGCCTCCATGCCTGGCTCTCTCTGTAATTTTTAGAAAATGCCAAGCCATCTAACAACTAGGAAACAGATATGTTTGGACTTATTTGTCTGAAATAATTATTTTGAGTCTCCATGACATTCAGAGCAACTCTCCTGTCATAAGCGCTCACTCTGCCTGTCTCTTCTCAACTGTGTCTTCTGGAATTGGCCATCGGAGCTCCCCAGGTGACGCCATTGTAAGGAGGGAGGACCCTGCTACTGAGGCCACCCAGGCAAACGAGCAAGGCAGGCCCCTTACCTCTCCAAAAGCACCTCTTCCGATCACTTTGATTATTTCAAAGTCGTCTCGATGAAGTTGCATTTCCTTCACCAGCTGTGTAAACGGTTTAGCTGTAAACAGAAAATGAAAAATTAACAATTTATTCAAATAAACTCATACAATCCAAACATTTCACTGACTGAGGCATCCCACTAAGGTATTTTTACTTTATTTATTTATTTCTGGAACTAGGACTCAGACTCAGGACCTCATGAGTCTGAGTGCTTGTCAGGCATGGCTCTGTTCCACTGAGCTATATCCCTGGCCTGGTATACTTTTTAAAAAAGTTTACTGTTTAAAATATTTAATAGAAACTCCTGGAAGTCTGTTCAAATGCTCATTAATATGAAGTTTTATCATCAATTAGGCTTCATTGTCTATTATAACACATATCATCAGTATAAACATTTCTCAGTAAAAATCGAAAATCTTCTTGGTTAAAGCAAAGGTTCACCACCAAGAAGCAAACTGAACCAGCAGTCCTCATTTGTGCTGAGCACCAGGGCAGCTGGGGAACCACAGGCACCCTCCACCCTCCAGGACAGCCAGGCTCAAAGGTACGGGCAGTAACCCTGGGTCCCTCAGGGTGCTGGATGGGCCACGTGGCACTTCATGCTACAAGGACACTGGCCACGTACTCACCATGCCAGCCTTGGGAGAGCAAGTCTACTACCAGCCACATGCCACCAGTGAGGACTCTGAGCCAGGTTCTGTGCATGGCTTAGTGGGTTGGAGAGTGATTTTCATTTCGAAACAAGGTCTTTAACGCCTAATAACCAATTTAAGATGAGGTAACACAGTGGAACACAGTGGGCTCTAAATGCAACTTGACTGGTACTTTCTTTTTTGGTGGGGTTAATGGTACTGGGTGTACTGATAGACCTTCACACTGAGCTGCATACCCAGTTTGTTTCATCCTTTACTTTAGATGGGTCCTTGCTATTGGTCCAAGATGGACTCAAACTTGGGATCTCCAGCTTCAGGCTCGCAGAATGCTGAGGTCATAGGTACGTGCCTCCACACCCAGAAAGAGGTAGACACAGAGGCAGCAAGCAAAAAAAGCATGTGAAGACAGGGCGAAGGCTAGAGGGAGGCAGTCTCCAGCCAATTAGTGTCAAGAACTTCTGGTGCAGAAGGGGAGGATTCTTCCCCATGTCCTTGGGGGAAGCACATCCTGCCCACACTTTGACTTTGGCTTGATGGTCTTCAATACCATAAAGGCACCCAATTTCTGGTAACCTGTGGCAGTGGTTCCAGGAACTCCTAAGAGAAGGGAGGCAATTTCTTCCTAGAACGACAGATCAAGCAGCAATGGCAGGTGAGGCCCTGTACCCAGATCCATCCCTGCTGTCCATGTTCTCACTACTCACCAGTCTGCAAATGCTGGTCAGCCTCTATTTTTCTGTCTTTATTTTTGCCTTCAAGCCCAAACCTATCCTGTATTGCTAGTCTTAGAAAACATTAGCACTGAGCAAAGGAGGTCAGAGTGTATTATGTTTTTATAATGTGTATATCTACAAATAGTCTCTCCCAAATGTCAATCTGACATTTCCTGGGCTTTTAATTGAGGTCCATATTATTTGCCTAACTCTACATATTTGTTCTCCTTAGACAATTGCTTAAGGGTTGAGATTTAGCTCAGTAGCACAGCACTTGCCTAGCAAATATGAGACTAGGTTCGATCTTTTTTTTTTTTTCATTAATTTTATTAAAGCCGGGCATGGTGGCGCATCCCTGTAATCCCAGCACTCAGGAGGCTGAGGCAGGAGGATTATTGTGAGTTCGAGACCAGCCTGAGCTACAAAGTGAGCTTAAGGCCAGCCTGAAATGCATAGTGAGACCCTGTCTCAAAAAGACAAAAAATAAATAAATAAATAAATTTATTAAATTATTTTTCTCACTAGTTAAGAGTAAGTATTAGCTGCTTATGCATTTCTGAGATTGAATGGAACCTAGATTCAGTCTTTAGCACCAGAAAATTAAAATTAAAACCCACAAACAATTGTTCAGCAAACTAACAGGGGTGATCACTATGTTCACTGTCCTGCCACCAACAGCAAGAACAGCTAAAGGAGGTCCTTGGGGCACATGGGTGCTTATCATAGCCATGGACCCTACCGCATAGAGCTCAAGGAAAAGAACACACAATGCTAGATTATTTAAAATTTTAAACAAACAGTTAAAAAACTTAAAACAGTTTTTTTTTTTTAATGTATTTAGCCGGGGAGATGGCTCAGTGGAATAAGCACTTCCCTGGCAAGCTCAAGGGCCTGAGTTCAATCCCCAGTTCCACCAAAAAAAAAGAAATGTATTTAGTACAGGGTCTCGCTACACAGATCAGACTCATAGTGATCCTCCTGTTTTCAGCTTTCCAAGGCCCAGTGTCAAGCACCATCTCAGCAAGTCCCAAGGGCAAGGCCAGCATGACACACTGGAAATCAAACCCTGGTCCCATCCTTTCATCTGCCTTAAGCAGGCAGGCCCTTTAATCCGCTGATCTATCTAGCCAGGCTCCATTTTATTTCTTTCAAGCATCACCAAAAAGAACCATTCCCAAAATTCCTTTAAAAAAAAATGTCTTTTAAACAGCCACTGAAGACAACACCTCTCTGGCCTGGGAATTTTTTTCTTTTTTACTGCACTACTGATTGAACCCAGTTCCTTTGGTCTGCCAGGTTGCCAGGCAAGCACTACTGAACTCTGCCCTACCCCTTTTTATTCTAGGACAAAGTCTTACTAGACTTTGTTCAGGCTAGCCTCGAACTGGAGTAAGTGGACTACAGACCTGTACCACCACCTAGTTTCCTGGTGTCTTTTCTGGGATATTTTTCCCGTGAGTAGATTTTCTCATCCTTAAAAAGCAAAAGCATCTCCCAATGCTTGGGGTCTCAGGCAGTCAGGCTGCACTGCTTAGGTAAGAGAAACCAGCCTGTACTAGCACCTCAACCTCCATACCCTCTTTTCTTTCTTTTTTTAATTTTTTATTTAGTGCAGGGTCTTACAGGGTCTGTAGGGTCTCACTACACAGATCAGATGTGTAGTGATCTCCTATTTTCAGCTTCCCAAGTGCTGGGATTAAAGGTGTATGTCATTACACCTAGTCTCATTCGCTGTCTCAGGCATCCCAGGGGCAGGGCTGGCACGACAGGCCTGGATCAAACCCCAGTCCTGGGGATTAAACCCTAGGCCCTTGCGTGTGCCTAAGCAAGCATTTTAATCCACTGAGCTGTTTGACCAGCCCATAGTTTCTTCATCTTGCCATGGTTTACTTAGGAAGAGGTCTCCTCACTTTCCATGTTTCTCAGACTTGCTCTCAGAAACCCATATCCACACATTTCAGGGACACTCATGCAGGGCTGTTAAAACGCATAGGCAACAAAAAATTTTTGCCCAAGTGTAGGAGGGAGATTTGACAAGGAACATCAGGTAGCACGAGGGCAATTAAAGTGGGAAGAGGAGATGAAAGGAGAGTATGGAGATACAAATCTGATCTAGTAGTGAAACCCTAAACACCCTCTAGACCCTTCCCTAAAGTACAAAAAAGACGAAGAAACTACAAGAATCAAGCAACAGGAAATCAACAGAATAAAGTCTAACTTATAAAAGGCACCAATAAGAAGGAAAAGTCTGCGGGCAAACATTTTTCAAACATGTCTGAGGCTACAGTAACAACACTGTGTGAGTTTAAAAATCAGGACTGCTATAACCAAAAGAAAGTCTAATCCTACAAGGCAAGGCAGACCTCCCTGTAATCAATGCAGAGGAAGGGACAAAAGCAACATCCCTACCTCCTCCGTAAGCCAGGCATGTTGCTGCAACCTCAGCACTGAGGAGGCTGCAACAGGAGGTTTGCAATTAATTGGGCAACTAAGTGAGATCTTGTCTCAAAAAATAAAAAGGGGGCTGGGGATATAGTTCAGCAGCAGAGGGCTCCCAGTTTCCATGTCCAGTACCACTAAAAATATGTTTTAAGTCACAGTTATTACTTAGAGTTCAAGAGGGTAAAGAGATGATTCTTCTGTTTTCTTCTATTTTCAAAAAAGAAAAAAAAAAAAAAAAACACCACTTGAGAAAAAGCACTTTATGTGGGGTAGGGTGCGAGGAGAGCTGGATAGGAGAAACCATTTTGCAAGCAACTGAGGACAGAATGTGTGGGAAGAAATAGAGCCTCAGCTTCCTAAAAAGCCACTTTCTAGTCTGTCAATGTCACTCTATGGCCTCAATCCAGAGTCTGAGAAGAACTTTGGCATATAAAATGTTACTGGCCAAGTCTTATGAGTTAAACCCCCGGGGTGCAACAGTTTGTTACATACACTTAAAACATTTAACATTTGGACACAAAGCAAAACCAAAAAGAACCATAATCATGGCTAGCTTGAAAAAACTGACCAGCTATAATAGGGGACATGATTCTGGGCCCTCATGGTGACCGTGAATTAAAGATCACACAGCAGGACCAAATGTAAACTTTACAGAGAATATAATGGACTCTGCTTCACATTCTGTCAACTGACAAGAATGCTCTGGGTCAGCGAACATCCACCGAGAATCTGGGGTGCTGACTACACTCCCACCTGCAGCTTGAGCCCTGATATCACAGAGCCTTCTGAGGCACCACAAAGTGCCCCCACATCACCAAGCCACATCTTCCTGGCTATCCCCTGCCAAGTACCAACTGCTCTCCAGGCACCAATGCAGCGGGGCCACTCAGGAAACAGAGCCACTGTCCTAGCGGCCTGTGACTGCCCAGAGTCACATTACCAATATCACAGAGTCCCATGCTCCATAGGGAGTCCTGTGTATTTCTTCAGGTAAGAATGTACTCCACAATTTAGTGTGTTTTCTACCCAAAACAAAGCTTAATAATGCTTCATACTTTACATAGCTAAACTTTGATTAGAAGAAATATTTTTTCCTCCATAACCAGATTCGCTGAGCTTCTCTGGATGCATAAAGGCAATAAATTCATCAGTCAGGAATTATTCCTGACAAACATAGCTCCAACGGCAAGAACAAGTGTTTGCTTTAACAGAAAAAACTTTGCCAGGAAGGACTGGGGATGAATCTCTGGCTGAGAATCAATGTGAAAGGAGAAACTAATGACCCCCACCACTGTATGTTTACCAAGAGAGGAAATAAGATCAGATTAGCTGGATGAGGGGTCAGGAAGGGCAGCTGTGTCCAGGGCAGCAGCCCCAGGAAGGCCGGGGGGTGTCCCACTTCATCCTCCCAGTCCAGCCACCACCGCCTACCAGCCTCCCTCTAGACTGCACCCAGCCCTCCTCCCAGCCCACTGTCCAGGCCTCAGCTCTCAGTGCCCATGAGCAGTCAATCCATTTGGAACCGAAAGCAATCTCATACATTCACCAGAAGAAACAGAAGTAGCAGGGGCTGCAGACATACAGAGGACATACAAGACAGGGCTGGCTCCACTCTGTCCCCTGCTCCAGAGAGCACTTCTCTTTGCACTTTGGCCCTTCTAGGAGACAGTAGGCTGGAGACGCCAGGCAGGAACTATATAGCTAGCTAGAGCAGGGTTGGCTTCCAGAGGCACCTACAAAGGGCAGAGTGGGGCCACCACCATGACAGGCAGCTGGCACTATGTGCAGTCCTCTCTGTGGGACCAGAGGACAGTAGAACAAAGTGGGTTGGCTCACTCAGCTAAGGGCAGGAGTCAGGCTCTGGCCAGGCCATAGGGTAGGGTGGGCACTGGCACAGTCTGGGCAGAGTGAGTGTGCAGCCACCCATCAGAGTTTGTGGAAGGTGTGCTCACTTAGGCCTAACAGCACATAGGCAGGGCTCTGAGTGCACACACCCGACCTGCACCAGGCAGATGATGAACCTTCAATGCTTACAGAGAAGAGCAGATACCATGTTTCAACCAAGGCAACCCAAGGGCGCAGACAGGAAGGAAGCCCTGGAAGGGTGCTCTAGTCAGTCACAGCCTGGCCAAGCCTAGTGTCCAGGATGCAGAGTGGGTGAGGCACTTGCTGAGTCAACATCACAGCAGGAAGCCCTCGTTCCAGCCAGAAGACTGGCCTGCATCCCTCGGCAACTTTTCAGGCCTCTAGTTCCTAGACTAACATGGGAACAGCTCTCAGTACCCATGAGCAGTCAATATATTTAGAACCAAAAGCAATCTCATGGCCTTTGGCCTAGCTTTCACCCGACATTATGTTTCACTTCTCCATTCCATTTGGTTAGACACCATCATTTCTGACACAAAATCTTACCATCTCACCGAGGTGACTTGGCAGCCTTCTGCTTTCCATCTATGGGTGGGCAGCCCCACGGAAGACCTGACTCAAAGAGGCAGTGATAACTTGGCAGTATGTCATCAGAAGCTACACAAGCACTGCCTTTGGCAGTGGAAGGCCAAGGCAAAGAGTCTACACGAAGCCAGCAAGCACAGAGTATGAGGCCCGGTGACAGAATACACATTTTAGTTTCCTCAACTTCAGGGCAGGAAAGCAGCTCAATGGCGGAGCAGTTCCCCAGCACAGTGAGGCCACAGGCCTCACCCAAGCATGGCACACACGCATCCCCCAACTGTGTGAAGAAACGGCACCGTGTGTCCATCACACAAATGCAGCAAGCCTCCATCACCAAGCCTGCGATCTGCTTGGTGGCATGCCACGAGATGGCCAGGGTCCCTGCCATCTCTTCAATGAGGCATTTAGCATCCTGTCTATGTACGCTCGAAATCTGAAAAGGAAAATCAGCCAGGCACCACCACCTAAACAGCCCAGCTGCTCCGAAGCAGCCCTGTAGGCCAAGTCCCCAGACAGGCCTCTACAAGCCCCCGAGGCAGCTCTTCTGAGGAACAGGTCCCAAGTAGGCCAGCAGAGAGCAGGCTAGACTTTGGCCTGCCCACAGGTGCAGTGGTGACCTGTGACTTGTGTTCAGTGAATGTGCAGAGGGAGTGGCAATCTACCCACCTCCACGTTTCCATGTCGATGACTGTTTTCCTTCAGGCATGCCAGCTCAAGAATATCTCCATGAACTCAGAACCTGAAAGGTCACTAAAAGTGTAACTTCTGCCTGGCCACCAACTTCCCAACTTGTCCAAGGAGTCTCCTTTCAGTAAAGCAGCAGCAAAACACAGTCACAGAAAGTACAGAAAGGTCTAAGCCCTACTGCTTGGGGAGAAGGGGGATAAAACAAGCCTGGTTTTTTGTTTTTTTTTTCCTGTCATAAGACTTAAATATAAAAGTCTGAATTCTTTACTTTGCTTGTTTGGCCTCATTTTGAGAGAACAAGGCCAGGACAAAGCCCTGGTAGTGCCTGAAACAGAAAGGAGTGCTCCCAGCACCCCTGCCCCCCCACATCTACCCCGATTTTGCAGCAGGTATACCTCACACTCACACGCCCCTGCCCCCCTGCAATCTCCCAAGGGGTGCAGGACTCTGAGAGGTGCAGCCTCCAGACCCAAGAATTACTGTGATGCCCAGGTCATTTCTTCTGCTGAAACTTCTAGGAAGAAGAAAAGCCCACCCACACGGGCTGGCAAGATACTCAAGTGCCTGCTTAGGCAAGTTTAGGCAGGCACAGGGGATGTGGTTCAAACCCTAGTACCATGCCAGCCCCGCCCCCAGAGCGTGCTAAGAAGGCAGTTGAGACTGGCCATGGTTGTGCACGCCTATTATCCCAGCTCTTGGGAGGCTATAAACAGGTAGATCACTATAAGTCTGATCTAGTAGTGAGACCCTGAACACCCTATAGACCCTTCCCTAAAAAATACAAAAAAAAAAGGAGATTTGGTAAATGCTTCTCCTTCCCCATGACACCATCACAACTTCTGTTCCTCTCAACACTTCATTTCTTAGAGCTTTTCTATCCTCTGTGCAGTTTTTCTACAAAGTATCCATTTTCTAAAGTATCCATTTTCTTACCGCTTTTCATCTACTGTCCTTCAAATGCAACAGTTCTGAAGAAATTTCACTGGCCATCTAGAATCATTCATCATGAAGGTAAAAGTCAAACAGTCCAGCTCTTGGGCAGATAAGAGGCTGAGGCTAGCCAGGCTGCAGCATGGTGCTACATACCAGCCTCTTCTGACCACAGGTATGAGCTAGCTGGCAAGTCAGCTTTTGCCCCAAACAGGGCCATCTAATGAGGATCCAAGGTCAGACAGCCTAACAGGCCTGGCTTCCTTCTCTCTGAGCCCTTATCGAGACCATGAGGCCCAGGCCTGCTGAGGAGCCACTGGACACTCCCTACAGCCTCTATAGAAGGTGGGAACAGAACATGATGCACAGAAGTCAGAGCAAGGAGAGTTTTGAGAAAGATGTCCTGCTGTGTGAGTGACTTCTGTGGTGTGAGAATAAAACAGTTAAAAAAAAGAAAAATCTATTGTTAAGGCATAGAGGCAGGACATTACCATTTAAAAAGGCAGTATGGAGGTAGAGGAGAAAATGAAGACAGGGCCTATAGACCAACCTTGGAGGCTAGCTTCATACAAGACAGCAGCATGTGTGGACACCCAGGATGGTGCAGAGAGGGACACCTGTGGTCACCAACATGGGAATCACCAGGCATCTGAAAGAACATACAGCTGCAGGCTCCGGGTGCAGAGAAAGCCTGTGGGGAAGGCAGGGCAACTCACACTGGAGCAGCTCCCACAGCGCAGAAGTAATAGGTCCGCACAGGAGTGGATGGGCTGTGTCCGCCAGATATGTGTTAGGAGGAATAGAAGAAAATGTTGAGCAAACTGCAGCAGAGCCTAGAATGCTGGCAGTCACTAATACAAGCCAGCAAGGACTAGAAGCCCCCTGGTTACAGAGTCTAGAACAGTCACAGTACACCTTTTTGACCTTTTATTAACAAACAGCCAATTGTGGCAAATGTGCCGTATGTTCACCACCACTGGTCTAAAATATGTCATGATTTACTTATTAAACAAATTCTCTGGACACCTACTATTTGCCAGGGACCATTTTAAGCAAGAAGGATAGACAATGGAAGTCCTCCCTTCAAATAGCCTACATTCTAGCAAAGACAGAAAAGGAACAGTAATAAAGAACAAACAGATTACACAGAAAACAATGAAGCTGTGGACAAGGACTGGCCGGCAGAGAGGCGGGAAGGAGTGAGGCGGGTCAGACCCAGCTGCACCACGAAGGCACAGACAGGATGATTCCCGACAGCCTAGCCACACACAGGCACTGCCCAGCAAGCCCCAGCACAGCAGGGAGTGGCTTTCTCTTGCTCTCAGTCCTGGGGTACTTAGGGATCAAGGAGACAGGTGATGCAAGCAGGCCCAGGGGCTAGAGAAGGTGGACAAGGAAGGTAGCTGAGGACCAATAGTCACCTACAGGTTTTGTCAGGAAGCCTTCACAAAAGTCTGTTTTGAGGTAAAGACAAGAATTTATTAGGCTTAGTTTGAGACCAAGAAGAGGGATGGAGGCAGCAAAGACAGCTGACCTTGAAGAATTTTACTGCAAAATACAGCGTCAACTGGGCATGGTGGCACATACATGCAATCCCAGCAACCTGGAAGCTGAGGAAGGAGCATCTCAAATTTCAGTCCAACCTTACCCAGTCGCAAGAAATAAAAAAGGCTGGGGATGTAGCTCAACACAAAGGATCCAGGGTTCAATTCTCAGTAACACCAAAAAAAAGTATATATAAATACACATACACACACACACACACCTCCCATACATACTTCTGTAAGCCAGATGTGGTGTCAGAGGTCTCTAATCCCAGCTACTCAGGAGGCTGAGGTAGGAAAATCACAAGTTTAAGGTCACCATGGGCAACTTACCCAGACTCTGCTGACTGAAAATAATACAAAGTATAGGGATATAACTCAGTGCTGGCTGGGTTCAATCTCTAACATGGAATAAATAAATAAATATAGAAACGAACAAAGTGGGAGAGGATAGTTCAGGTAGAGCACATGCCTACCATGCACGAGATCCTTGACACTACAATAAGACAAAAAATTCCCACAAAGTATAGATCACACGCTTAAAAACATTTTCACTAAATGTTTAGTCTAAAAATCAAAGCATACATCTTAGAAAAGGGGCAAAGTCAGTCCATTGCAAACCCATGCTAGTAACATACTGGCCAACTTGAACACACATGGATGTACTATATTTCCCTGAAAGCAAGACCTAAACAGAAAATAAACCCTAGCATTTCTCAGGATGTTTACAGGCCCCTGCTCCAAAAATAAGGGGACTTTAGGGGATTACTATATTTGTAAATACCTGTGCTGAGTGGGCACCTTTAGACTTACATAAACAGATGAACTCAGACTCACTGCTGAGTGGCCAAATGAGTGCAGGCACAACACGTGAATAAACGTATGGACCATCACTCTCGGCTGTCATTATTCTTGTTGCCACTCCAACCCAGCAGCCTTCAATTAACACTGGGCTTAATGGAAACTTTGGGAAGCCCGCCCGGCAAGAGGCCATGAGGTGGGAGAAGAGTCCATGGGACAGAATCACTGACAGCTGCGCTGCCCCTGGAGGCCCAGTGCTCATACAAGAAGAGCTCTGTGGCTGGACAGGAGAGATGGGGGTCAACAGCTCTACAGGAAAAGGAGTCGCAAGAAATTCAGGCTGAAATTAGGGGTTTAGAAAGTTGTGGTGAAGAAAACAACATGACTGTACTTGAGTAAATGTAAATTTTACACATAAAAATAATGTAGACTGTACATAAAAAAGACACTGCCTGGAAATATCCCCTATTGCATATTTTGAAGCCATAATTAATATATAAGACCCAGATTTACTTTCAGGAAATAGAGAGTATGGCCCACAGATCACGCAGGCTTCAGATGAGAAGTTCATTTTCCCTGACGCAGATGCTGTCAGTAGATTGTAACATTAATTCCTAGGTTACAAAGCAAATACCTGAAGCTACCAGAAGAACACTGCTGCCCCTCACAGCACACATGAGTGGCACCTGCTCTGCCTGTGCCTCCTGCGGGCTGGCGTCTCTCTTGGCCCTGACCTCCACCAACTCTCCAGAGAACTGTTTGCTTCCAAACCCCAAATAAAGCAGCAACACATAGGGTTGATTTCTTCCTCCGTTTAGTTCAAATTAGTGATTTTACACTCTGGTTTTCTTTCCATTTGTATTAATATTTCTTTATTGGATTTTGAGTAAAAACCTTAATTTTGGTAAAAAAAAATTCATGAACATACACAGTCTCTTTAAGCCAACTCCTAGGATTGTATACATCTACTTTGGTAATATACAGGTCTCACAGTACGCTGAAGACATGGTTTGTGTCCTGTGTGTCTGGCCTCCTACTAGTTCAGCAAGACAGGACGAGGCCTTGCTGGAGAGGACCTCTAACTGCATATCTGGTCTGTAAGTAAACTAGGTATCTGGGTCCGTCAGACTTTAAATACTGTGAAGTTACTTTAAATACAAAAGGCATCAGATGCTTCCTTGATGAGCAGGGCAGGCCCAAGCATGCTGACAGCACTACGGACGCTGCCCAGCTCCAAGGAAGCAGTTGGGAAATGAACTTAGCTGCTGTGCTACCCCAACAAGAGAAATCCAGAGCCAGCACCCCACTTGCCCAGCACCGGGCCTGGTATCCAAAGCACACACAAAGCACCCCCCTCAACAGGCTGGGCCTGCCAGCACAGAAAGGAGGATGGACAGCAAGGAAAGGAACTGTCTGCACCCCTTCCTCTCAGAAGGCCAAGGTGCACAGGGCCCACTGGATGGAGAAGAACGAGGGGCTCCAGCCTCTGACTGTAGGACATCGGTGCAGAGCCAGGCCAGCATCCTCTTCCAGGACTTTTCACCGATGTCTAAACAACAGTGGTTGCAGGACATTAGATGATCTAAAGAAAGTACAACTAAGAAGGGTGTGAGGACAGCAACACGGGAAAGCAGAAGTCTGCAAACCATGAGCCAACTGAGATCAAAGGTTTCAGTACTCAGCAAACCTGTGGATGTTTAGCAGCTAACTGCAAAACCCACTAACTTGCTCACTTTGACTCAAACTGACAGTCAGACCCCAGAAAGCAGGCCCTTACTGAATACTCCGAATTTGCTTTTGACCTCCTTGGAGCCCAAATATTTGATAAATGTTAAATCTATCCCACTGCTAACAGCCCAAACATTTATGTAAGTGTCAATGAGCTATCAGGGCCAGCCAGATAGCTCAGAGGATTAAAACGCCTGCTTAGACAGACGCAGGGACCGAGGGTTTGATTCCCAGCCTGCTGTGCGCTGGCCCTGCCTCCTGGGCGCGCTGAGAGGGCAACTGAGACTGGGCGTGGTGGTGTGCACCTGTAATCCCAGCATTTGGCAAGCTGAAAACAGGATAATCACTGAGTTGGATCTCTGTAGTGAGACCCTGTAGACCCTACAACATATTTAGTATTTTTAATGTATTTAATTAAAAAAAAAAAAGCCACTAATCTCCAAAAGCACAAGATAATGCTATGCCCCTGCGAAGTTAAGAAAACTGAGGAAACATAAGGCACAGACCACAAAGCTTTCACTTTAATTCCCTTATTTATCTTTCTTCCCTACATATATGACTTTTTTGTTTCTTATGACATTAAAAGTTTCCATTTTAAAGCCCAGAGGAATGATAGCTCAGCAGACTGAAGCATCTGCTTAGGCAGGGGTAGCGACTGCGGTTCAATCCTGGTTCTATCCCAGGGCATGCTGAGATGTGACTGAGACTGGGCATGGTGGCACATGCCAAGAATCCCAGTGCTTGTGAGGCTGAAAAATAGGAGGATCAGAGTCTGAGCTGTATAATGAGACCCTGTACTAAAAATACATTTAAAAAAATAAAGTAAAACCCAGAGGAAAATTTTCCTTCTTTTTCTTTTATTATTGTTAATCATATATTAGGCAATACATTAGCAAACATTTTCTGTGCCACTGCTGTGAACTGCGAGAAGTCCAGTTTCACACCATAAGGACTGCTGTTAACTTCTCGAAGAGCCTGTCTTCCTTCAGCAAACTGGCAGTTAGCGTAGCAGCCAGTGTCCTTCAGGAAGGGCAAGGTGCAGCTCTCAGACTCTGTGAAAGCTGGTATCCAGGAAACAATCCTTCCTGTCCTCTACACACAGCAACTGTCACCCTTCCCTTCCCACACCTGCATAGGATCGCAGGTTGGCACAGGTGTGCCCGGCAGCCGAGGACTACCTCAGGAGAAGAAAGCTAGATGTCTACCAAGAAGATAAGCACCAGGGTGCTCAAAGCAACTCTACCTCAAGTTTAAAGGCAGAAGACAATCCAGGTGCTCGTGGACAGGACTAGGGATGGTTTGCAGCAGCCATGCCCTCCAAAATAGGAGTGACGCACTGTTACACACAACACTGATGCAATTACACACAGAACACTGCATGAATCCACATGTGAAGCTCAGAAGCAGGAAACCCCAAAATAACAGGCAAGGACAATCTCTTCAGTAAAGGAAGGAACTGGAGAGTCACATGCTAAATAAATATGGACCCTACTTTATCACATTTTTTAAAATATTAATTCTGACTGGGTGTGGCTCACTGGTAGAGCACCTGCCTAGCTTTCATAAAACCATGGGTCAATCCACAGTACTATCCCTTAAAAAAAAAGAAAAACTTAACTGCATGTGGGTCAAATACCTAACGTGAGAGCAGAAATTATAAAACACTTAGAAGAAAGCACAACTACAAATCTTTATGACCTTAAATTAGGTGACAGATTTAAATATGACAACCAAATATAACAGACTTTATCAAAACTATAGCAGTTGGGGCCAGCGAGATAGCTCAGCAGTCTAAAATGCCTGCTTAGGCAAGTACAGGGGATGGCAGTTCAATCCCTGGCCCTACATGCTGTGCCAGCCTAGTCAGCCAAAAACAAAACAAAACAGAAAACTAAAGCAGCAGCTGGAGATCAAAAGTTGGAGCCCAGCCTCTGGCAATTTAAGTGGCTTAGTGAGACCCTGCTTCAAAATTGTAAAAAGGCTAGGAATGTAGCTTAGTACAAAAGCCCTCAGGAACACAAGACTACAGAAAACAGGAAAGAAGGGATAGAAGGGGAAGGGATTGAGAAAGGAGGATAGGAAGGGGAGGGGAGGAGAGAGAAGGAAAGAAGGCTAACCAATGTTAACATTTTAGAAAGAGGCATCCAGCTTTGTAAAGTCTGCATTTCCTAACATAAGTCAAAAAGAGCTATCAAAACTGCTATTCCTAGCCAGTCATGGTGGCACATGCCTGTATATCCAGCACTCAAGAGGCTAAGGCAAGAGGACTGCCACAGTTTGGGGCCAGTCTGGGCTACATAGTGTGTTCAAAGCCAGCCTGAACTGCATAAAGAGACCTTGTCTCAAAACACCAAAGAAAAGCCTGCTAATCCTTAGACAAATGCCTCAGTAAAAACAAAAGGTGGCAGACTGGGGAGATAGCTCAGTGGCACAAGTGCCTTGCCTGGCAAGAGTAAGGTCCTGCATTCTACCCCTAGTACTGCAAACAAAACAAATGGTGAGCACACAGGATCCTGTGCAGAAAGGCAGCGTCTGCCCACCCACACTGGTCCTACAGATCTCAGCAGAAAGCTGTTCCAGCCCTAGCCTTTTCACTTAGCCCAGCTCACTCACTGATGGACAGGTGCCCTGCCTCTGCCTGCAAGAGCCTCTGTCAACACAACACTGCTCACACACACAGGCACGCACCAACTTGTTTCCCTAGCAACAACCTACAGGCTCAGGGCTGATTTACAAAGCTGAGTCTTTACTAAGGTCAAGTAGAAAGCACCTGTAGGGAGCAGCTCCTACAGCACAGCTCTCCGCCCCCTCACAGTTTCCGTAGGACACACAGCCACAACCCAGTCTCCTCAAGCTGATCAGGCCTGTGCAAGGGGCCTCTGGGCTGGCCAGTCTCCATCAGGGCAGCCCTATCTCAGGGAAGTCTCAGGTCTGACTGCCACCTCACCTACTTTCTGGTCCTGAACCCAGTGGAAGGAAAACGGAGCAGGAGAGTGCCCTGGCTTCCCCGGAGGCCCCAAAAAGGGAACACAGAGAGAAACAAAGGCCTGCCTGCCATCACACCTGTTACCCCATGCAGGACTCTGGAAACAAGGTCCCCAGCAGCACACAGCCAATGCTGCACTGTGTGCTGGAGGGATTTCCCAGCTTACCTGTACTTTCCCGCACAAACCAAAGCCCAGATGGTTCATCCGCCAGTCTTCGCCCACCCTGACCACCCTGGCTCCCCTATCACGCAAGGGACTGACCCACAGAGGTGCCAGTCTCCAGACTGAAAGACACAACACAAGTTTCCAGTCATCCCCAGCGGTACTTTGGTCTGGAGAGTCCCAGCTAGAAAGCAGGAGGTGCTGGAAGGTCAGAAAGACAGAGGGCAGCCAGCAGCAGCTCCCACTTGTCCTGCCATGGCTAATGACGAATGGCTAATGAGGACTTTAAGTTCTGTGGGGCACACAATGGACCCTGAAATCTTTCAAACAAGGCCTGGATTGTCTAGAAGAATCTGGAGAGAGCCAGTGGACCCAGGAGCCTGTACTTCCTTCCATTCCCTGACTCACCTCCATGCCCTCTGAGGCCCACCCTCACTCATACCAGGCAGGGGCCCACTGCCCAAAGCTGCACCCTACAACCTGTTCCATTACCTCTCCAGCCATCGACTACCAGCCACTTCTGTGACCAGACCCAACCTACTGAGTCCCCTTGGGGAGAATTTCCCATCTCCCCAGGTAACAAAAGAGCTCTGAACCATCCCCCCAAGGGGGGCAGCTCACAGACCTCCTGGAGGGCTCACTGAGCATCCTCCATCCATACCCTTTGCTACTACTTGCACAAGGAAGCACCACAACAGGAGACGACTCAAACAGGAAAACCACTGAGAAAAGGGTGAATATCCCTAACAGTAAAAAGGGCTAGGAAGTAAATACAACAGCTGAACAATCCACCAGGTATGAGGAACAGAGAAAGGTGCTAGTGACACAAAACTCCACCCTTCAGATGTTCACACAACATTCAGATTCTTGCAGGGCTGTGGCTGAGTGGCACAGCCCTTGCCCAGCATACACAGGCCCTGGTTCAATCGTGCATGGGGTGGGACACACAGAAACACTGAAAGCCAGAGCAGCCTGGAAGCCAGGGGAGCCTGAAGGCCAGGGCACCAGGGAAGAGGCAGTCCAGTGGCCACCTTGAAGCCTAGGTAGCAGTGAGAGAGCAGGAGCCCTGGAGATCTGGGCCACTATTGTTTCCCATCAACTTAACCCCAGTAGCTTGTTTCCTACCACATATAACAGAGAAATAATCAGTTGAAAGCCAAATCTGTTTGGCAATACTAGAAGTTAGAATGTTACAAAATTAGACAAGATAAATGACCCATTTTTTGAACAAATAAATTACAAATGGGTAAAAAGATGAGGAAGAAGGAGTAAAGGAAATGTAGAAGGTATCTAAATGCCATGTACAGACTTTGCTATAGCTCCTGTAGAACACTTTAAAATACACTTTAAAAAGAAACTTTAGGGGCCAGCTAAATAGCTCAGCAGATTGGGCCTGGGGTTTGATCCCCAGGCTTGTCCTGATGGCCCCACCCCCAGGGTGTGCTGAGACAGCAGTTGAGACTGGGCATGGTGGCGGGCGCCTGTAATCCCAGCTCTTGGGAGGATGTAAATAGGAAGATCATTATGAGTCGATGTAGTAGTAAGACCCTGAACACCCTGTAGACCTTTCTCTAAAATACAAGAAAAAGAAAAAAGGAAAGAGAAAGAAAAATTTCAGGGATGGGGAGATAGCCTGGCAGCCTAAGCACCTGCCTGGCAAGCACAAGGTCCCAGGTTCGATCCCCAGTAAAAACATGCCTTGCTGGCCCCAGGCCAGACTCCCAGGCATGCCTTGCTGGCCACTGAAACCAGTGTGGCAGTGCACGCCTCTAATTCCAGCACTGAGGGGCTGAGAAAGGAGGGTCACCGTGGTCACTGCAAGTCCAAGCTGGTGACTAGGACTTTTTTTATTTATTTACCAAATAAATAAATAAAAAGATTAAAAAAAATTTTTTTAAGAAAAGAAACTTTAAACAATGACTGGACATTTGATGAGACTGAGGAGTTACTGTTATTTATCCCAATGCCATAATAATATTATTTTTAAAGCTCATCTTCTAAAAGTTACTGAAAGTTACAAATAAGATGACCAATGTCTAGGGTTTCCCTTAAGTGAACTTTTTATGAACTAAAAGGGATGAAAATGAAATGACCATGAATTGAAAAGGGTTGAAACAAGAACTTCTAGCTTTGAAAATAGGTTTAGAATTAGAAGAAAAAATTGTAAGGTGTACAATGAACTGACTCAAAGATTGAGAGCAGAAGAAAATTTTAAAGCTGTAATCATTATCCAGAAAGAGAGAAGGATCTTACTGCCCTGGGCCTACCCACCCTGGCAGCCACCTGCCTACTGAGCAGAGTCTTCCCGAGATATTTCACCCCTGTCAGTCAACTGGGAAGAGCTGCTACTTTTAAATAAGAGTTTATCATCTTTCACCTGTATGGGAGGCAAAGAACCATCATATCTGATCCACACGTGCACATGTGATATGTATATAAACATATACACACGTGCATATGCATACACACACGAGCAAATGTATAGATACATTATGCATTTTCTCTCTTCCACAAAGCAGAAAAACATCAAAAAGGAATTCAAGAGTGTGGTGAATCTAAGAAATGGTGGTGTAGCTAAGAACACAGAAACAGCACAAATATTAAGAAGATGAGGACAAGGGCCGGCGGTATAGCTCAGCGGACTAAGCGCTTGCTTAGGTAAGCACAGGGACCAGTGTTCGATCCTTGGTTCCCCAAGCCGCGCCGGCCCCGCCTTCGGGTGCGCTGAGCCAGCGATGCAATCCGGGCGTGGTGGCGCGCGCCTGTAATCCCAGCACATGGGAGGCAAAAAGCAGGAAGATCACTATGAATGTGGGTTGCATGCATAGTGAGACCCTGCACCAAAAAAAAAAAAAAAAAAAGAGAAAAAAGAAGATGAGGACAAAAAGACCCAGCCTCTTTACTGGGACATCTGTGGGCACCCATGTCCTACTGCTCCTCCCGGGATCTTCAGGTAATTTTGTAAACACATACTCTGAAACCTTGTTCTTATAAAAACCCTAACCATAAGACAAAACTGGAAGCTTTATAATCTTTCATAGACTATCATAACTCTAACACAAAAATACGCCAAAGACAACGCACAAAGGTCTAAACCCTCACCTACTCTTCTTTTGGAAATACAGATAAAAATACAACATGAGTACAACAGGCTCTACTGCAGGGTTAGAAAATGCTACAACTACATGTGCTGTAATCTGGGAATGCACGAATCATTCAAAGCACTATTATAATAATATGTATAATAAAAATGAACAATCAAAGGCAAAACCAACATCCTGTTGATAGATGCGACAGCCATAATTCAGCATTAATTTCTCATGAAAAGGCTTAAATGACTATGAATAGAAACGCTTTCAATGTTTTAAAAGCTCAAAGTAATAAATTTTTAAAGCAATAATTTAATGGAAAAATCTAGAATATGCTTTAAAATAAAAATGGAAAAATTTAAAAAAATTATAATATGAGCTAAAAGCTAATAACTCCCATTAACTCAGGGTTAACTCAGGCAAGAGGCAGTGGGAGGGATGGAATTGAGAAAGAAGTGACATCTATGAATCCTTCATAGACGCTTTTGAAACTGTACTATGTGAATGTACTGCCTTTTCAAATATAAATACAACTTTAAAAAGGACAAAACATATTAAGTGAAAGTTTTCATTTTATCATATACCATTCTGTACTGTTTGAATTTATATAATTATGAGCATACATTATTTTCATGATTTTAAAAACACTACTGATGCTGGGCATAGTGATTACACCAACAGTCTCAGCACTCAGGAGGCCGAAACAGGAAGATGGCCCCAAATCCAAGGCCAGCCTGAGTCACGTAGTTAGACTTGTCACAAAGCCAAACAGTGACCTCAGCCAGGCACTGTGGTGCACACCTGTAACACACACAACACGGGCCTCTCGCCTTCCCATCTGAGACTGCCACCTGCTTGCCTTGGAAACCCCTTCTATTCCACAAAAACTATCAGCTAAGCTCAGCCTGTTACACCACAGCTGAATTCTGCAGTGCTCTTCCAGGAGGCCAGGCTACTACTTCCCAGTGAACAATGAACAGAAAAGAAATATAGAAGAAACTGCCTTTAACTCATTCAAATTCTGGGTCTGCTGACCTAAGAATAGGGATCTGACATCAAAGTTTAATTGATACTTTCCTGTACCCATTTTTCTTTTTATAGGGATTTCAAAAGGGTCAGTTAACTGATTTCCAGAAAATATTTGTTAACAAACTCCTAAACCTTGAGACTTAAACTTTCTTTCTTTCTTTTTTTTTTAAGAACTGGGGACTGAATTCAGACCCTTGCACTTGCCAGGGAAGCGCTTATTCCACTGAGCCATCTCCCCAGCCCCAAGACTTGAACTTTCTGTTCAACAAAATGATCGACCCATACATTTTGACTGCATATAGAGCAGACTGTTCAAGTAAAGTATACCTATTGAATTGAAAAACAACAACAACCTGCAATGTAATTTCTGTGATGTACATTTTGGTACATTCTGACACTTTCAACAGTACTGATACAGCTTAGCAGCTCTGGTGCCTGCCTGGAAAGCTCAAGGTCCTGAGTTCAATTTCCAGTTCCAAAAAAAAAAACAATATTTAGAATGCATGCCTGTAATCCCCAGCACTCAGAAGGCTGAAACAGGAGAATTACCATGAATTTAAGACCAAACCAGCTACCTAGCAAAATTCTGTCTCTAAAAAACAAAGTCAGCTAAGAAAGGCTGGAGATGAGAAGCTGGGAACTTCACATGCTGTTGGTGGGATGAGCAACTGCTGTGGAAAACAGACCAGCGGTTGCTCAAATGCCAAACAGAGCTACCACATGAGTCAGCAATTCTACCGTGAGGCATAGCCCAGGGAAATGCAGACTTATGTGCACACAAAAATGTGTGCATATATAATAATCAATGTTGTTCATAACAGCAAGACTGAGATCACCCATATGCCCATCAACTGATGAGTGAATGGGTAAAGGACAATTTGGCAATAAAAAGGCATGCACTGCAAAACAAGATGAACTCTGAAAACATTTAAGTTAAAAAGAAGTCAGACACAAAAGACTCCCAAGTCTACTTATAGGGAATGTACAGAACAAGCGAACTGATAATCTATGTAGAGTAGTGGCTGCTTAGAGCTCATGTGCCAGGGGAAAATTGTGGGGTTAGGGTCTGGGGCAGTTGTGTGATGGTGGTGGGGATCAAACCCAGGGTCTTATACATGCTAGACAAATGCTCCACCACTCAACACCCCAGCCCCAGGGTTTCTTTTAGAGATGATGAAATGTTCTGGAATTAGTGGAGATGGTTGTTTTCTCCAAACACACAGGAACTGGGCACAGTAGTACCCACCTGTGATTCCAGGACTCCTGGGGACAAGTACAGCTGGAGCTCCATCTGGGCAACTGTGTGACATAGCAAGACCCTGTCTCTAAATAATAAAAAGAGCTAGAAATATAGCTCAGCAGTAGAGTGCTTGTGGGTTTGGTCCCAGGAAGGAAGGAAGGCAGGCAGGCAGGCAGGCAGGCAGGCGTGATGTCCTGTTTATTTATTTATTGGTATGGGAACTGAACTCATGCTTGATACGAAGGCACTGTGCCACTGAGCTATATCCCAAGTCCTAACATCCTGTTTTTGTTCAATAATCTTAACATAATTTCACAAGAATTATCTAAACTTTAAAACAAACCTTAACATTAAAAAAAAAAAATCATAGAAGTATCTAGAGTTACCACTTTTATTACATAAACTGTTACTTGATGTTTTGTTCTTTTTTTGTTTGATGTTTTAAAAAATATTTCAAATGTCACCTACATTTCTATTATAAATGCTGTTCCTGATGTCTAAGCTAACTGGCAAAATTGAAACATAGCATTCCTAGTAACATCCCAACTTCCTGATACTTTGACAATATATTCTACAAACTTGAAAGTAGTAGTTCCTCAACATTTTCCCATATTCATTTTAAATGTACATCAGAGAGCTCTTCTGTTAATAAATGTCTCAGCAATATGATTTGAAACATTTTGGGGTAAAAAAATCCTTTTTTTTTTTTTTTTTGTATTTTAGGGACAGGTCTACAGGGTGTTCAGGGTCTCACTGCTAGATCAGAAACTAGTGATCCACCTGTTTACAGCCTCCCAAGAGCTGGGATTATAGGTGCGGAATACCACGGGCCTGCATGGCAGGCCCCGGGGATTGAACCCCCAGCCCCTGCACCTGCGCCTGCTTGCAGGCGCTTCAATCCGCTGAACTATTTGGCTGGCTCTTATCCATTTGTGACAAGAGCTATAAAATTAATTTTTTTGTTTTCGAGACAGGGTCTCAACTATGTAATTCAGGCTGGTCTTGAACTCACAGCAATCTGCCTGCTTCAAAAATTAATTTTTTGCTGGGTGTGGTGGTGCACACCTGTCATCCTAGTACTCAGGAGGCTAAAGCAGTAGAATTGCCACAAGTCTGAGGCTAGCCTGGGCTACATAGTGAGACCCTGTCTCAAAAAGCAAACAAACAAAAATTGGGCCAGGGAGATGGCTCAATGGAATAAGTGCTTCCTTAGCAAGTGCAAGGACCTGAGTTCAATCCCTGGTTCCACAAAAAAAAATTAAAAATAAAAATAAAAAATTAATTACTTTTTAAGGATAGCTGTATACCTATTAATTATAAAATGAATATCTCTCTCAATAGTGAATAATCAATACTATTATTTCAGTACCCTTGGAAACTGAAGAAGACTAAAAGTGCAAGCTCACACTGGGCAACTCAGCAAAACCCTGTACCAAAATAAAAAAATAAAGGGCTGACCAAATAGCTTAGTGGATTAATGCACCTGCTCAGGCAGACTCAGGGGCTATGAGTTTGATCCCCAGGCCTGCCATGCCAGTCCTGCCTTGGGGGTGGGGGGGAGGATGCTGAGACAGCAATTGAGACTGGGTGTGGTGGCACAGGCCTGCAATCCCAGCACTTGGGAGGCTGTAAACAGGAGGATCACTAGGAGTCTGATCTAGTAGTGAGAACCTGAACATCCTATAGACCTTCCCTAAAATACAAAACAATAAATAAATAAAACATTTTAAAAATATTGACACTAACTTATACGTTTAGAAAATGATAGAGAAATTAATCATCCTAATTCACTTCTTCTACACTAACTAGGGTGACATACAATAGCACAAGAGCCTGAAAAACTAAGCTGTAGGTGTTGTAGTAAAGAGAGGTCTACTCACCTTTGGATTTCACGCCTGTTATTTATGTTTTTAGAAAACTGTGAGAGCCAAGAACATTTTTTGTTCTCTTACTATCTATTTTCAGCTAGTAACTTCTTTCATACTCAGAGTTTTGGAGCTAAGCCAGCGCAGCATCACATCGATGTGAGACACTCCGTAACACACAGTTCCTGAGTCGCAGCAGCTGCCCGCCTTCCCAGCCACCTAAGGAGCAGACACTGTCCAGGCACCAGGCCTCAGCTCCCACGTGCACCTCCCTGCCTTCGCATCCTGTAGGCTTTGTCCTCCCTCTTCAATGCCTGTGCAGGCTGCCTCCCTTATTTCCTTTCCATGCTGGAGAGATGGCTCAGTAGAATAAAAGCTTCCCCTGAGTTCAATCCCCGGCTCTGCCAAAATTAAAAAAAAAAAAAAAAGAAACAAAAATGATTTAATCCTTATTTCCTTTCCTTACTCCTACTCATGGACTTGGAGAACCTTCTGAGGACAAACCAGCAACCACACAGCAAACCAACAGGGACGTGCCCAAGCCCAGCAAAGGGTGTGTGCTGGGCACCTTCACTGCAGCTCTGCACACAGCACTCAGCCCCGTCTCTGGGCCAGCTGGGGACCACACCCCAACAGAGCCTGCAAGACAACCTGAGCTCCAAGAGAACAGGAATCTTGCTCCATTCACCCTCCAGTGTCTGGGAATCCTGAGTCCTTAAGTGGAATGAAGAGCAGACTAGCAGGATGCAGGCAACCCTACACAGCGGAGGAGCCCACAGACCAGGGTGCTGGTGGGGCAAAGCACAACAGCACTCAGACATGAGTAAAGAGACTCAGGGGTCACCCTGAGGCCTGACTAGTAGCAGGCAGGAGACGGGATGCCAGACCTGCTCCTCCTCTGCCTCAGGAAGCCAGCCTGCTGCTACTCCCAGGCAGGAGGCAGGAAACTCCTCTCTGGGGAAACTTTCAGGCCAAAAGAAAGAATTATGTTACCAACTCCTGGCAGAGCCCCACAGATGGGCAGGGCCCATGCCCTGTTTCCTAACAGTGAGCCAATGCTTTGATTCAATATGTTCAGAGTCCCAGTCAGCCTCAACTATGGAGACAGTCACTGATAACCAGCACTGCCATGAAGAGACCAAGCAAAACTCAACCCAAACACTGAGGAAAGAGAACTCAGAATTCAGAAGAAAAGGACAACACAAGAAATAAAAGAAATTCCCAAAGACTGGAGCTGTAGCTCAGTGATACAATGCTTGCCTGGTATATAGGAGGCCCTGAGTTCAGCCCACAGAATTGGAAAAAAAGGAAAAGAAAAGCATATGTAACACAAATGTGTGCATAAATCAATAACAACAACCAGGTGTGGTGGTACACACCTGTAATCCCAGCACACTGCGAAGCCTTAGACAGGAGAATTACCATTTCAAGCCACAGCCCAGGCAATTTAATAACTTAAGAAGACTTTGTCTCAAAATAAAAAAGGGATGTAACACAGTAAAAAAGCCCACGGTTCAATCCACAGTATAAACTAAAGGGGAAGAGGATAAAATTGCATTTGTCTCCCTAATATCAGAACAAAAAATAATTAAATACAAACAAGGGGAAGAAATGAAAATTAACAGACTCCTGAAGGTCCAATAACAGGAGTGCAAGAACAGAATGGAGAAATCCAAAACCAGAGCTGAGGGTTCAAGACTCCAGCCAGAACGGCACATGCAGAAGCACTGCATGGACTGAATGCCCTGTCAGCTTGCAGAGTTAAAGGAGGCCCACCTGAACTCCTCCTCATGCAGATGGAAGGTAGGGCCCAGCCAGCCCTTGAGGAAAGTCATCCCTAGTCTACCACTCGCACCCTGCAAGCTGCCAACCTTGGTATGCAGGAAGGAGGAAAAAGTGTCAAGACAGGCCAGGGTGCAGCCATCTACCTCTGATGAACATTCTCAGGAAGCCATAGAAAAACACCACTTAGAGAAAAAACCATAGAATCCAAAGAAGAATTCAACAGAGGAAAGAGATAAAAAGTACTCCCATTAGCAATGAAATCTGGGGCTGGCGAGATAGCTCAGTGGACTAGAACGCTGCTCAGACCCTGGTTTGATCCTGGTACATGCTGTGTTAGCCCCGTCCCCAGGGTGGGCTGAGCCTGCCAGAGTCCTGGCATAGTGGCACATGCCTGTAACCCCAATGCTGGGAGGCTAAGTGCAGGAGGGTCACCATGAGTCTGAGCTGCACAGTAAGACCCTGCAACAATCAAATACATTTAAAAAAAGAAAAAAAAATCTGGGGATGACCACAGGCCTACAATACAAACTGTAAGCTGAAGCAGGAACACAGAAGATTCTGGAAGAAATGAAATGTAACAGATTACTTGAGTTTTGGCTGTTGAGTTCTATTTTAAAAGAGGGGAGACACCTTTCCCATGCCCCCTACTCTTCCAGAGTACTGGTCCGCCATCTCTTTTTCTACTCATCTCCAAGTAAATTGTCTTCCTCTATTTAAAAAATAAAATAAAACCCTGGGGGGCCGGGGTAATAGTTCAGTAGAATAAGTAGCAGCTGCCTGGCAAGCTCAAGGTCCTGAGTTCAAACCCAGGTACCACAAAAAAAAAAAAAAAAGAAAGAAAGAAAAAAGCCTGCAACAAAATTCCTGACTATACACCAAAAAGGCTAAATGAAAAGTGATAATTCATTTCAATAACACAAAAATAATTTCCTATCACAGTTAAAACTGAGAACTAATCATATGGTTAGTCCTTTAGTTGTGATGACATTCACCTACTGATAAAGAAAGCTGAAAGGGCACAGCCAGTAGAGAGACAAGAGCTGTCCAAGTGTCCTGCAGCCTTCTTTCCTAACAGATAACATCCACAATGGAAAAATCTGAGCTGGGGATGCAGCTCAGTGGGAGATCCTTTGTCTGCCATATGCAAAGTCCTAGGTTAAATTCCCAGCATGGGGAAAAAATAGAAAAATTAAAAACTGGCTGTACAAGCTATACTGAAACATGGATTTGAGGGAAGAATTAGTAAACAAATAACCACTTACGCTAGGTAGGAAAGGTGCACGCAGCCAGACCTGTCCTCTAGAAAGTGCTTTATCTCAGACCGGCCTCGAAGAGGGTCACTGGGTGGACTAGGTCTGATTCTATCTGGGTTGGGCCTGCTGGGTCCTGGGGTCAGATAAAGTGTTGTTGTATTTTCTGTTTTGTTCTTGTTTTTGTTTTTTGACGGAACCAGGGATTGAGCTCAGGCCCTTGCGCTTACCAGGGAAGCGCTTATTCTACTGAGCCATCACCCCGACCCCTGAATAAAGTGTTGAATGAGAATTTAAAAAAAAAAAAAAAAAAAGTTTTGAAACTGTTTCGTTGCTATTTCTTTCTCAATAAAATTAATGAAAAAAATAATAATAACCATCTAAAATGAAGGGTCTTCCTGGTAATGTAACAGCTCTATCCTGCCACCCAGTATGTGGAAGGGGGACCAGTTCCTGAGGAGGTAGCCCTGCTGAGGCGGGCAGGGCCCAAGCCTCAGACCCAGACACTTCTTAGGCCACTGTCTTTCTAGCTGTGGGCTGCAGACATCTCGGTGCTATGACAGTGAAATCAACCTTCACTTTACATAAGGCCCTGTCACCTGGTTCTCACTGCTACTTCCCACAGCTGACTGCAATCCTAACTCAGTGATTACAGCAGAGACAAAGGAGTAAAACGTGGTTGTCAATGGGAAGTCCAAGCCTAGAGCAGGCAGGAGCAGTGGGCTGTTGCTTTGTCTTACCATGCTGCAATACTACTTGGCTTTTCAAACTAAGGAATTATGCTAGTAAAGGTAAAATATTTTAAAATATTACCCCCACACAGAATGGTCAGACATAATTGTTAGCCTTAACTTCTAAAACTAAGATCACATGGACCCTTTTAAGCCAGTATCAATTTTGAACACTGGCTTGTAGATTTCACATCTAAGTTTTAAAAAGGCACCACACTATGAAGCCATGATAGAAGCTTTTGAAAGATGGAATGGTGATATGAAAAGCCGTGAGAATGATCTGTCAGAGGTCATCTAAATTTCCTGCTGGAAAGTCATTTCAGGTCTAAGGCCTGAGCGCTTCAGCAAGGCCACTGCTGATGGAACAGAAAGAAAAGGCAAAAGTAAATTAGACCTTTCAAAGCTGGAAGCAGCAACAGGCCTGAGGTCTAGGACCATGGTTAGATGGGGAGACAGCTGGGTAGAGGGCCCTTGCTGACAAAAGGCCCTGAAATGCTCAGAGCCCCGCTTACTAAGGGACAGCAAGGACAGGGACGGGGTAGACCACATGGTCTCTCAAGCCTTTCCAAAGACCAAGAACCACAGCTCAGCCACAATAGGTTAGGTATTGCTTTCAAAGTCCCATGCATTCTCCAAAGAGGTACCAGGAAAGACAGAATCTGAATGAAATCATGATTCAAACCAAATTTCTCTTTTTGGAAATCAATCTAAAAACAATTTTTTAAATTTTTGTTGTTGTTGCTAGTTACTCACCAATCAGTAAAACAGCAAAAACTCTAATCCTTGACACAAATTGTTTAAAATCAAACCTGAGAAGAGTGACCTTTACTTAAGAGGTATCTACTTTATTTGCACACAAAATGCTTTTCTTTTTTTCTTTTCTTTCTTTTTTTGTCTTTTTGAGACAGGGTCTCACTATGCAGTTCAAGCTGGCCTTAAGCTCACTTTGTAGCTCAGGCTGGTCTCAAACTCACAACAATCCTCCTGCCTCAGCACCCTGAGTGCTGGGATTATAGGCATGCGCCACCACGCCCGGCACAAAATGCTTTTCTATTCGATTTTAAATACACTAAAGGTTCCAAAAGATTATCATATATGTAGGGGTGGGGACTTACAGAGCTCAGTGACAGTTGTCTTAAATTGAAGCGAGAGAGATGACCACATATTATTCACATGATCAAAGCATTTGTGATTTATTTTACTTATTTAGTTTTGGGTTTTTAGTTCAGGCCGGCTTGAACTCAGCCACCCTCTTGCCTCAGCCTCTGGAGCTCGGGGATCACAGGTGTCACCCCAATCTTCTGCTAACCAGGGATTTTTAGATTCAGGGAGAATGTGAATAATATTCACATTCTGAATATTATTGGTAAAGGGATGAGTGTGAGGTTCCCGCAGAAACTTAACAAAACCCTAAAATCCTGTCACTGGACATCCTGAAAATCCAAGAGCAAAACCTCAAAGGGCCCTAAACTGTTGTTATGGAGTTTGGAGTAAGATTACATGGCGACAATGTAACCTAAGGGTTTTTTTTTTGGTGGGATGGAAGATGGAGGACAGGGGACTCAGATGCTTATGCCACTGAGCTACCTCCAGGACTTCTTAGGGTATTTTTAATTCATTAGAAATTTGTTTTTATTTTATATATCCTCTTCTTGATTTTTTTTTAACGTTGTATTTGGTTTCATGCAGCAAGAACCTTTTACTTCATCAGTCTCTGAATTTATCCCACACCAGAAACCCACAGACCATCTTGGGGTGTTTGCTAGAATTAACAGTCCTGTCCACAGGCCTGCCAGCCCTGCATCACTGATGTCAGCAGGCAGGACACTGGGGACAGGAGACCAAGCAAGAAAGGCCCAGAGAGGAACTGCCCACCAGCCAGCCCACAGTGCTGCTCGTTCTTGGACTCCCATCTGAGTGTCACTGACCAGCACTCACCTAGGCAGCCCACAGTACACGCTAGGGAAAAATGCCTCACTCCACTTTCATTTACTTAAAGACTTAAAGGGAGACATTGTTGTTCACTTCAAAGCCCAACTGTCCACGAAGAGGTTTGAGGGGGGGAAAAAAGCAAGACAGACTGGTTAACATTTCATAGCTTCAACTGTCTTATTGCACACCATGTAATCAGCATCAATGCAAGTTTCAGAGTTATTTACAATATCCAAATTAACCTAAATTTTATCATGCAGTCCCTTATTTTCCTATAATCCGGGTCTTATTAAATTCTAAATCTTTTTTTTTTTTTTTTTTGGACGTTCCCATATTGCATATTTTATCTAGAGAAACCGGTGAGTTTCCAGTGCATTTGGAGACGTTTAGTACCCTCAGGTAAGCCTTACTCCTCTTTCACACATGCCCTTCCTGACAGTTGCTGCAGGTTACAATCTACTGAAGAACTCCATTAAAAACAACAACAAAGGAAAAAAGGAACCAGAGGCCTAGCAAGATTGGTTCTACTCAGAAGAGGGAGCACGTGGTAAAAGATGAAGCCAGGGAACAGGAATTGAGAAGCCTCCATTCCAAGATGCTGCTCAGTTACCCAGGGGCCATGGGCAGAGGACCACTGTAACAATAGGAATGGGATTTCAAATGTCAGCTCCAGTCAAATATGACACTAGATTATACAAGTAAGCTCTTAATATGTGAAAATCCATTTTTTAAATAATAAAGATGAAAAAACTAGGTTTACCTCATTGTGTTATTTATGTTCATGTTTGCTAATAGAACTAAAGTGGTTCATATGCTCTGCTTCAAATGGTATCAAACATATATTTTGAAAAATAGTTTAAAGAAATACACATCCAAAATGGGATATTTCCAACTTTTAATTAAGGTCCAGAGGAAAATTAAAGACAAAACCCTACAATGAAAGTTCAGATGATTCATCCCATATAACCATTTATAGTAATACAAAAAAAAAAAAAAAAAAACAACAGAAATAATCTTATTTTAAAACTGAAAGACTGAGCTGGTGCATGCCTGCATCCCAACACTCAGGAGGCTGAGGCAAGATTGTTTCAAGTTGGAGACCAGCCTGGGCTACAGAGTGAGCTGAAGGCCAGCCTGAGCTGCAGAGCAAGACCATGTGTCAAAAAGATAAAAAATTCAATTCAATTCAATTGAAAGACTGTATTATTTTATTTTCCAAACTGTTCAACAATTCCCAGTAAATCTCAAAATCTGGGCTGAATTAAGCTATTTTTTTTAAGCTATTTTTTTCTTCTGAAAATTTTAAAAATTCTACATAACTGCCATTAGGTACCTACCAAGATTTAAAGGTAGACAGAGAGGCCGCCTCTCTGCACAGCAGGGAGCAATAGATCAGAGGTCTCAAACATCAGCACAGTGAAACCAAAACTCAGCAATCTATAGGCTGCAGCCTAGACACATTTCCAGGGGTCCTGCCACTTGGAAAGTAGGGCAAATAATAACGCTCTATAAAGTTTTATTAGACCATGCTTTGCTTCCCATTAAAATAACTGGACAATTCCAAGCAACACAACACACATCTTCCCTAATATATCACTTGGTGTAACAATGGTGCATATAGCAACATGCATGAGGTTAAGGAGCACTTCATTAAAAATGCCACTGTATATTTATGTCCATTCTACTCTGTAAAATTAATGCTTCCGTGCAGAGTTCTTAGGATAATGTAATTCATTTGCTGTTGGGGGTGTGTGTGTGGTACTGGGAATCGAACTCACAACTTCATGCTTGCCAGGCAGGCACTGTGCCACTAAGCTATATCCCCAGGCTCTTGGAGAATGTAATTTATTTGTAATCACAATATCCACGAGTCAATCTTGGGAATATGTGCGCATCAGCACACAGCTTCTATTTGCATTTGGAAAGGTCTGACTTTACCTGCTGAGAAGAGTTTCCTTCAAAAAGCCCACAGCCTACAGATCCCTACAATAAGAATGCCCAGTTTTCTGGCATTCGGATTATAGCTGTACCACACCTCATCAATTAAATCAATCCCCTCTGCTTCCTTTTTTTTTTTTTTTTTTTTTTTTTTTTTGTCTTTTTGAGACAGGGTCTCACTATGCAATTCAAGCTGGCCTTAAGCTCACTTTGTAGCTCAGGCTGGTCTCGAACTCACAACAATCCTCCTGCCTCAGCCTCCCCAGTGCTGGGATTACAGGCATGCGCCACCACGCCCGGCTCTGCTTCCTTTTGACACACATACCTCATCTACTGTGCACACAGCTTAACCTGAGGGAACTCTCTAGATTTCAAATTCCAGGGCTCAGAATGGAAGGACAAATACAATGCTAAGAAGGCTCAGAGCATAACATGCACCAAGCCCTTCCCTCTCAAAGCAACTGTGAAGTCTGTTAATTATCCAGCTAGAAATCACTGATTTAAAAAAAAAAACAAAAAAACAGAAAGGCCCTACTCCCAAGTTATGTTCCTTTATAGTGAATGGAGGTCCCATTAAACAAAGCACACAGGATATCTCTCACGAGCATGGAGTAATATCTCTGAAGAGCAACACACAGAGGCCCTTTAAATACTGCAACTCTGTTGCTGTTGTTGTTCTTTAATGTATTTGGTACAGACTCGTAGTGATCCTGTTTTCAGCCTCCCCAGCGCTCGGATTATAGGTGTGCACCCCCACACCCGTCGTGGTGGCCAGCTCAGCGCAGGGGTGGGTGGGAGTAGGGCTGGCACAGCCTGTGGTGCCAGGTGCTGAACCCCAGTCCCTATACTTGCTTAAGCACGTACTTAGTCCCCTGAGCTATCTCGCTGGCCCTGCAATTTAAGTTAAGTGTGAACAAAATTCCAAATTCCAGTTATCATGTAGCAGAGTAGAAGACCTGAATACCAGCACATCTGTCTCTTCCTGTAAATACCAGTTTTATAAGCCCCAAAGGTTAAAAATTTCCAGTTCATATCGCACAGTGCCAGCTCAATGATGCACAGGATTCAATGCTAAAATTTTCACAGGCTTTGGCCTAAACATAAGCCTTGCTTCCTCCTACCAGTCCTAGGTGTAGGACTTGAGGTCTCAGGAATCCTAATAACACTACAAGGATTAATTAAATTATTGTCCTAATAAAGGTCGATGGTTACGTCACTATAGATCCCTGAATGAACTAGAGGGGGCATGCAAAGAGCAGATGAAGTTAAGCAACAGTACCAGCTACCACCCGAATATCAACAAGGGTGTGGCATAATTACAATGAAGGAGAAAAATCCATCAATTTGCTCTTGGAATGACATATATAAAAACATGGCTTGTAACCTCAAAGTTCCCTTGGAGGTGCGAGAGGGTAACCAGGGCCTGAACACTGAACGGACTGTGGTCAGGATGTCACCGAGAGCCGTCAGGGCTGGGCTCCCAGGGGATGCCCACAAGGAGAAACCCACCTGGCGCCCGGGGTCTAGAGCCGCAAAAGGACACATGAGGCTGGGGGCGAGGACGTACGCTCACGTCTCTTGGGGACCCTAAGGGCGAGGGCCAGGCGGGGCGGATGTCCCCGGGAGCGCCGCAGGAAATGATCTCCAGACTCCGAGGGTGGGTCTAGGAAGCGGCCAGGGCGACAGCCCGGCGGGGGGAGAGGGGACGGGGGATGTGGCTCCCGGCGCAGGATGACGGGGAGGGGCAGTCGGGGCCCGAGGGCGCGGAGGGTCACTCACCCCACTCGAGGAACTCGGCCACATACTTGTCGCGGCGCAGCGCCGACTGGCTACACTCCGTGTAGAGGCACACGAGCACGTCGAGCAGCGTCTCCACACTCAGGGCGCTCTCGTTGCGCCACGGCCCGTCCAGGAGCAGCTGCTCCAGCTTCTTGAGCCGCACCTTGGCCGACATGGTGCCGCGCGGCCCCCGCCGGCCTCGCGCCGGCCCCTGCGCGCCGCTCGGCCGTCAGAGCCAGCCCTCGGGCACCCGGCGGCCGTGAGCCCCGGCAGTCCGCGTCGTCGCGCCCCGGCCTAGGCCGACATCTTGGGCTCCGTCCCAGCGGCGCAGAGTCTGGGGCGCCGGGCCCCGCGGGTCCATGGGCCGCTCTCCTCCCCTCAGCACACCGCCTTCCCTCACACCCTCCGCCGTGCAGCTGCGCCCTCACGCCGACCCGGGGCAGCGCCGCGCCGAGCCCAGCGCAAGCCCGGCCGGCGCCCGAGCTCCGACCCCAGCCCGGCCGGCCGCCCCGCCTGCGGCCCGTAGCCAACCAGGGCGCGGCCAGCACCGCGCAGCCAACCACCGCGGGCCGGCCGCCGCCGCGCTGACCTCAGCGCGCCGCCCCGCCCTCGGCCCGGGGCCAGCCGGAGGAGAGGTCCTCGCGGCTCGCCGTAGGGCCCTGAGCGGGGGCGGGGCGGCGAGTGCGCCGCCGAGATTGCGGGCCGGCGCGTGCGCAGAGGCGCCTGGGTGGGTCGGTGGTCGTTCTGCGCTTGCGCGCATCTGGGGCTGAGGGCCGCGCGGCTGGACAAGTGGGTGTGCTGGACCTCGGGAGGCACGCGAGCGCAGTGTTGGAAGACCTCGGCCCAGCGCACAGGAGGCTGGAGGTGCGGGCCGTGCTGCGTATTGTCCATGTCAGAGCCAGACCCCAGATTCATGACTTAGGATGACCCTCGGTTGGGAAGCGGGCGCCAATCTCCAGGCTGGGTTTGCCCGGCAAGACGCCGCGCTTGCTGAGGTTATCGGTTCGCTCGGGATTCAGGTGGAGCAAGGAGGTGGATGGAAGATTACTCGCACACATCAAAGCTCTGGCTGGGAAAGGGAAGGCCAGAACAGACGAGAAGGCGCACTCGAGCAGGGGCTCGTGGTGCAGCAGAGAGAGGCCTGGGGCCCGAGGCACCTGCTGGGCTGCTGCTGCCAACAAGGGTCCAGGAAGCCTGTGGCCTGCTAGGAAGTGTGCACAGCTGTACGTACAAGTAAACCTCCAAACTGTGCCCTTAAGATCGGTGCATTTCACTGTGTGTGCACAGATAGATGGATAGAGTGGGCTAGTGGGTGTGGGAGCGAGGGTGTGGGGTGTCACTTTGTGATCCAAGACGGCTTGGAACTGCTGTCCTTCTGTCCCAGCTGAGATTACAGGTGTGCACCACTGCGCCCTGTTTACAAAGCTATACACTTACTAGGCACAACTTAAGTTTTTAAAATGACTGGAGGGGTGGCTAGATAGCTCAGCGGACTAAAGCCCAGGATGCTGTGCCGGCCCCGCCCTTCAGGGCACGCAGAGACTGCTATTGAGACTGGGTTTGGTGGTGTGAATGCGCCTGTAATCCCAGAGCTTGGGAGGCTGAAAAACACTGTAAGTCCAATCCGTGTGGTGAGACCCTGCAGAGCCATACCAAATACATTAAAAAAATAATAATAATAATAGTAATAATAAAATGGAAATCAGAGCGGTGGTTACCTTTGGAGGATGTGAGTTGGAAAGGAGCCAAGGGAGGACAGGAACATCTGTGCCTTCGTCAGACCCATCAGGTTATGTACATAAAAATTAGCATATATAAAAGTACACACATGCAAAAATAAACCAGCCTGGCTCAGTGATCTCTGTCCTGCACAGGGCCCTGTCCCGGGAATGTTCTCCCACCGTGGTCACCTGCAGAGCTGGGCCAGATGTCATGCTGCCTGTGTGCACCCAGCACAACGTTGTGCATGGCCTCCCTGACCAAAACAAGATTCAAGAGCTCCCAGGGACTTTGCTCACTGGTCCCTGGCGCCCTGTTACAGGGAAGAGTCCTTTCTAGAATTTTCTTTCAGCAAGTTTGCCATTTAGCGTTTTTGACTAAATATGAACAGGCTGCATTTGATGTTAGATTTCTCTTTAGAGCCTGAGTCAGACTGCAGTGGAGCCTTAGTCATCTGGTTTGAGAGGTCAGAAATGGATCAGGGACTGTCCCTTTAGCTCTGCCTGACAGCATTCTGGTTTGGATGAATGTGACTCTGGGTGGAAGTTGGTCCGGTGCCCCATCCCACGCAGTGCCATCTACGGAGCCTGCAACTTCTTCCACTTGATAGTGCTGGGACCTTCCCATCCATGGAAACAGCTGTGTGGCTCAGCAGGAGGGGGGAGATGGTGACCCATTTGAGGGCCTGCCTTGCCCTGGCCTGACTCCTGGAGACACCCTGTGGGGCTCCAAATGTGCTCCACAGAGGACAGCCCTCAGGAGAGTGGATGCCAGTGGTGGGCTCAGGTCCCAGCACAGCTCCCGTGGACGACTGGGCGGAACCGAGCCGGCTACAGGCTGTGTGCACTGCCTCAGTGCGCTGCCCTGGTGGTAGGAAGCTACCTGTCTCTCCTGGACTCTCCCTCCCACTCCTCCTGCCTTTGCTGTGTCCCACATGTGCAGTGACCTTAATTTTCACCTTTGTAGTCTAATTCTTTGTATCACAATGTGAAATGTAGTTGTATGTGTAGACAAGACTTGGAGGACAGATCCTGGATATGCTTTCTGTGTTGTAGCATGTTTTACTCACAAAACTCTAAGCAATTACTTCATCTAAATCTTAAAAAATTTAACAGCCTATAAATATATGTTTACTATATATGTATAACACTGGTATTTATTTATTTATTTATTTTTTGTCTTTTTGAGACAGGGTCTCACTATGCAGTTCAGGCTGTCCTTGACCTCACTTTGTAGCTCAGGCTGGTCTTGAACTCACAACAATCCTCCTGCCTCAGCCTCCCAAGTGCTGGAATTACAGGCATGCACCACCACGCCCGACAACACTGTGCTATTTAAATGAGGGGTGTGGGGGTCACTGAGCAGATCACCTGGCCCCACATCAAAGCTTCCCACTAGTTCTAGGGTAAAGACCATATTCTCTACCTCAGTCCAGACAGTCGCCCTGATCCATCTCCATCCCAGCAGTGTCCTGGCTCTCCTCAGCCCTCCAGCCTGTTCCTACCCCCATCCCTTCCGTCTCTGAGTCCAGCTCTCCAGCCTTCTTGCTTCTGACTTATTTCTGATACTGCCTGTGGCAGGGCCTCTGCATCTGTCAGCCCTCTCCCTTGGGTGCCTCTTCCATGCTGCCTCAGCCCCCATCTCCTTCCACATTGTGCCTCAGTGAACCTTGCCTAGTTCCCTGGAATGGATCAGCCCCTGTGGGTTGCCTTCTTGGCACAGGAGACAGTGGGTCTGTGTCAAGCTTGCTTAGTAAAATTAAAAACATCTATGTGCCTCAGTTTCCCCAGGTAGAAAAAGTAAGAGCTCCCTGAGCACTTAGCACAGTATTTGGTGCACACTAAGTGCTCACACACTGATGTCTACTGTCCCAAATCAGGGTTGCTGGGGTACCTTTGTGCTCTAGCTCTTGGCCTTTGACCAAGTAAGCCCAGCCGGGTGTGTGCTCAGGCATACCCTGAAAATGAACAGATTTCCATCTGAAGTTGGGTGAGTGGCACACACCTGTAATCCCAGCCCTGAAGGAGGTGGAGGCAGGAGAGTGGCAAGTCAGCTTCCTACCTCAGTAGCTCGGTGAGAACCTGTCTGCAGTGGATTTCTAATTCTTGTGCACACCTGGCCCAGACTAGGTTCGTCCATTCCCCAGCACTCCCAAAAGGTACATAATACATGATTCCTTCAGCCACAAGCAAGGACTCGGGTTTGTTTGTTTTTGTTCTTTTTTTTTTTTTTTTTTTTTTTTTTT